>PNEQ01059357.1:0-33621 GCA_003012365.1 Medauroidea extradentata
ATATGAACTAGTGTATCCCTGATGCCAGATCTGGTCCAGATATGAACTAGTGTATCCCTGATGCCAGATCTGGTCCAGATATGAACTAGTGTATCCCTGATGCCAGATCTGGTCCAGATATGAACTAGTGTATCCCTGATGCCAGATCTGGGCCAGATATGAACTAGTGTATCCCTGATGCCAGATCTGGGCCAGATATACTTTTTTCATATGGGAAGGGTCTATTCTATTAACTTTGCCTTTCAAGAATGACTGACATAGACAGCCACTTGTGACTTTCTTCGTATTGTATTCTCTAACACATCTCTTAACTGGAATATCAATATGCTCGGCAACACTGTAGGCTTTGCTCTGAGAACCTTCATACACTCTACTAAATTATTTGTTCTCAATTTCCGCAACTTTTTTAAAGTACTAACTACTTAAATTTAGTCAAAAATGATTAAGTATAAACCATATTTGTTTCTTTATAAAATTACATTTAATAGTTAAATACAGCATCAACTGTATTTGTCTCCAGCAGGAAGTTAAAGCTCTGTAGTAACAAGAGATAATAGCATTAGTGAACTTACAAGACAAGAGATAATAACACACGAGCTGCAGTAACTTGTCGCTTGTATCACCACTAAAAGTTAACGTATACAGAGCTATAATATGCTAAATGAATTGCATACTTAAGGGAATATAAAATAAACTTGATTCTGTCTCCTTCTCAGCTCATTACAATTGGATTTCATGGTTGTAGAATGTAACTTAAAAATGGCAGACATTTTCATGCACTTGCGCTCAAACAACACACTAGAATCCGGCCTTTACAAAAAAAGAATCAGCAGACTTTGAAAGACAGTCGAAGTGCTAGTTTTGATTACAGAATAAAACTTCTCATAATAAAGACAGTTATGTGGTAACTAGTTTTGTATAGAAATCATGTAAGGGACTGAAAAATTAGAGTAAGTCCCAAAGTAAAATTTTAACTGTCTAATTTGCACACTCCAAACCACATATTTGACAACCAGACAGAAAAATTATTGAAACTACCACCACCATTGTTATGTGGTACATGCCAATTCTGCCACAGACATTCTTATAACATATTTTTTGTTTTCCACTTGCCTCATATTCCTGCAACATATATTTCAGGAATAATGGTTCTGTCGCAGTATTCCCTTGACAGCCCACTACTTCACTCGGGCATAAATCCTGCACTGTCTGGTTAAAGTGATTTATTACCATACATTGATCTCAGCTTTCAGCCTTGGAAGTAATAATTCTGCTTACTTAACTTCACCTGGCACAAGCCAACCACAGCCGTCATGTGTACCTGCAATACATACCAGCGCACACAGTCCTCCCTAGATCTTACTAACAACTGTCGTTGCAGTGAGCTCCACAGTTATCAAAGCTGCAATGGAAACCATGAAGGGGAGAGAGCCGTAGTAAATTGTTTACAGAACACTTACCAAAAAAAATTTAGCTTTAGTTAAAACAACAAAATGTTTTAATAGTACAGTCAAGAAGTATGGTATACTAGGTACACATAGATGCACTCTGCCCCCGGCTCAAACACATTTTATCAGCACAGAGATGGTTGGGTCTGTGAGTGAGTGAGGGCTACATTGCATGTGAGTGTACACCCCAGAATTAGAGAATGAAAATTTTACTGTAAAAAAAAAACCCCTTGGTTACTTAAACGAAACAAATTAATGAACATACAATTAGTACCGTGTCCAATGAGCAAGTTGAAAGCAACATGTACACAATTACAACTTATGAAAATTGATGTCTTGCACCCTTAAATAATTTAAATAACATAAAAAATCATGTTACTTAGATCTGTCGACTTCATGTATTTGACAAACACATGATGGCACTTTAAAGACTAGAGTATTTTTCATTGTAATGTTTTACACCTTCAATCCTCACGATTTCAAAGCTTGCCAAAGAAAATATAAATGTAAATTTTGGAACCAAATATTGGTACAACTACTACAACATACATTCCAAACAACACGCAATATGAAAATAAGAACAATGTACCATCGTACAGTGTTAAAAAATATTCATAAAGTATTCACACAACAAACACACATAAATAACAATGCTACAACAAACAGAATACTGGAGAAACATCGCGGTAGAAAATTTGTGTAACACACAGAGAAGAAACGTTAATGCACAACTCGACACCACAAACACGCAGTTCTAACTAGACTCTACAGTTACGACAAAGACACGTGTAACTGCACCCAAGACGACTTGCACCTCGTCTCGTCTTCACTGGCAAGTGTCGACATCTTAAGGCTGTTAAAATGGTTGAAAATATTTTAAGATACTGTAGTTTGGGAATTTGTTGGTTTCATGATACCCATGTACAAGACAATTTGTTTTATACCTGATAATTTAAAAATTAGGATTCAAGATATGTCTTACCTTCAATAAAATAATTTTTAACTAACATAAAAGATTGTAGAAATAATAAAAAAAAATATTTTTACTTTATGTTAGAATTCATCTTAAGTGTCATGCTAGTGGCACGTACCGTAGCTCTTTGTAAGAAACATTACTTTTTGATTCACTTTCAGACATGCCTTGACTTTGTTAGTTACCTGAAAATGAAATGTTATATCAAAAGTAAAAACCAAAATAATGGGGAATTAAAAAATTTTCCACAAAAAAAATTAATGTCATGTTTGTTACATATCCCAATGAAAAGTAGTATGAAATTCTAAAAACGTATGAAAAGTATTTTTTCCACTTGAACAGTCTTAAGGTGGTTGGTCGCCTACCTGCAGATGCTCTGGGAACAAGAACAATGCTGGTATGAGTACGAGTGCCTCGTATCAGCTACGAGAACATTACACTTGCCTGTAGGCTTTTCATCCAGCTCTTTCTAAGAGATGTAATGTAACTAAGCACAATGTACGCCTCTATCATAGTTACGTTTGTATCTGGTAATTATAAACTGAGGCACTGCAGTCTGGGAAAGCAGTTTTTGAAAACGTTAAAGGGTCTCAAAATAATATTTGTATCAGAGTTGATTTCAAAGTATATACCACTTTGTCATTGTGTGGAATGTAAATTCTTTCAAAAGTCACAACACAACAGGTAGGAGACCACTTTAAACTTCATCTCTGTGACTTGTAATCAAATTGTACATTAAAAAAAATCTGGGTTATAAATGGTGGTACAATAAAAAAGAACACTGAACTATAGTAAACCACTTTTACAACAACCACCTCTCTATAACAACCCTTTCCTCAAGAACCATGGGGTTTTAAAATAGGGGTTTTACTGTGCAGTTAAACCTCTATAAATATTGTCCCTATATAAAGACCCTGTCCTCAGATGTAAGGGGTCTTTATAGAGGTTTTACTGTATCTTAGACACATCAGCTACTGTGGTTTGCAGCATGCACTGCACAGTAGCAGACTAATTCAGCTACAACAAATTTTAACTTAAAAGAACACTTCTAAGTTACTGGAGACAACGTTTGGTAAAATGGTTCAAATATCAAGATCCTATAGCTTCAATTTATACCTAATTATTTTATAAGTGAACATTTCAAGCAACCTGTCAAGACAAAGCCTGAGATAACTGCCCAGCGCCGCAGTGACCAAGGTTCCCTTGCTCTCGGACAATAGTGCGGGGCTCACACGATCTATCAGCCTCGTGCTACATACGTAGTTATGAACCATGTGTGTGCTCATTGGTTGCCTGCTAACATTAGTGCCTGTCACAGCAACACCTCTGGCACAACTGCCTGCTCATGACTGCAGTTGGTATTGTTTAAATTTTTAAGTACAACCGACTATTCAAATTACAGTACTGTAAGAGGATAAGTTACGATGACTAATGCTAACATAAAAAAATTACAGTATTAAGCCTCACTTTCTTTCTAATTTCCTCGAACACAAAAGTGTACAGTAATATCCCGGTTCGAAATGTATTATCAACTTAACTTATTTCCGCCATCTATAGCCTGTATGTGATATAAAACTGTCTATTGTGCAAGCCAGGGGCGAATCCAGAGGAGAGCCCCCCCCCCTGACCTATTATATATAGTTTATCATTAAAATATCACACATTTTTAAAGTGGTATATTCAATTTTTCGTTTAGAAAACACATTATATAGCACCATTTTTCACCTTAAAAATTAAATTTTTTTTGGAGGAGGTAAGTTTTTTACTAGTTTGCTTGTAGTTTCCTCATGATTTTTTTTTCCTTGTGTACTCTTTAATAAATTTAAACATTTGCTTGTACAACCGCTACGACTATGCTGTTACCTAATTAATAGCACACTTTTAGTAGAGTGGGGGCCTTGTCGCTACTTTTTCTTTGTCCCGAACAAAATATTTTACACATTGACATGTAACTTCAATATTTTAACTGAGCGATAACGTTACGTCACAGTGCACGCCCGCGATTATCTTTCAGTGGGTCTCAAGGCAGAGCAGGCTGACGTGCTGAAGAGGACAGCTGCTGTGGCTGTGGTATTGATCGGTGCATGCGCGCACAGCCATCAACGGCACTCACCTCCCCCCCCCCCACATCATGGTCTATCCTCTCAGCCGACCGAGCGGTTGGCCGATAACAAGCAAATGGTGACACGGCACGTAACCTCACGGCGCGTGACTTTCTAAGCGTTCACGGCATAAAAGAAAAGCCCCGATAATAGAATACACGATCGCCTTTTCTCTAAACGACGCCTGGTCATAAATTTTGTTTATAGCTAAGTTTAAATGTAAGATTATTGCTTAAGATGACTGAACATGGACTTAATGCGAAAACAGCCTATTTTGACATATAGAGGTTCCAAATGGGTCCGAAATCTTATAACGACCACCTCTCTATAACAACCCTAATATCGGGAACCGTGAGGGGTCGTTATAAAGAGGTTTTACTGTATGCTACAGTCAGACTATGTATTCAATTATTTGTAATAGACACAACATAAATTTCTGTGGTTTTATATTGGTGTTTAATATTCTATATTCCATTTTTATCTGTGAATACACTCTCTTCACGCAAACGAACATAAATTTTCATTACAAGAGAAACACACATATTGTATTTTGTATTTTACATTGCTGGACTAACACCTAACAAACTCAACAAGTGTTTGAAATCAGTAAAGGAAAAATAAAAAAAAGGCAAGCCGCCAGAACAAACAACCACTACCAACTTTCGGAGCAAACTTTAGCTGCAGTGATGAATTTTCGATGCACTCATCAGGCTGTCAAGATTTCATTAGTTTAATTAATTTAATTGCAGTGAAACAGCTTTTAAATGTCTGTCTGTGTGTTTGGTACAATTTTCGAGGTGTGAATTGGGCACTTTGTTTTAATTTTAGGTAATGTATTGAGTTTCTGACCAGTTGTTAGACTTGATCCTGTAGATTTGCTGGGCGAAAATGTTATTTTGTTCAGTTATCGTTTCTTCGTGGTGAGTGAAACAAGTATTGGGAAAAAGTGAGTGTTTATGCAGGTTGATACGGGGAGACGTTTCATGCACACGTAATGGATTGTGTGCGGTTGCAATATCCTGTGGAATGACTGTGACTGGTCACATTCACACTAACATGTGTGGTCCTCCGGACAATTAAGACTTTACTAAAATTCACGTATGTCATGGCGAATATATACCACATATTTAAAACTGTGGTTCAATCATTTTAATGGTTAATTTTTCAAGAAAGGTAGAAGTTAAGAGGGCGGGGTACATAATTCAACGCTAAAAGCATTAATCTATAACTGTAGGTTTCTTGAAGCCAATTTGAGAAAATTAAACAATTGCAATCCTAGACAACAGTTTGTGTCAACGTTTTAAACAAAGTAGTTTTCAGTTTTACGAACTTCCGAGGTAAAATCTCCGACGCCGGAACCTCGTACATTTGACTGCGGCACAAGAGATCACGCATAACGAATGAGTAATTTTGGATAAATATTTACTCATAAAGTTGGCAAATACCATTATCTAGGATTGTCATTGAGAATTTTATCTATGTTGGCTTCGAAAAAAGTGTAGAAATCAATTTATGTTTTCAGCGTTTATTTATCTACTATGCACTCTTAAGTCGGGCACTAATAAGTTCACTTAGCTACAGTATGTTCCAGCATCCGAGGACAGACGCAAGGGAACAGCGAGAATGACACTAGCATGCATACAAAGTATCTTCACACCCACTACGCACATGCAAGCCAATGCATGCATGCTTCCGTAGCAGACTCCCTTCAACGTGACTGTAGCGCTATATGTACAGTATGTTGACAGCTACTACGCAGCTAATTCAAAAGCAAGCCTTTATTATAATTTGATTTTGTCCGGTTTTTACATTTTTATAGAGTTTTAAACAACACTTTTTTACTATAGCACGTTGAAGGCTTCAAAATAGTACTTACAGCAATCTTGCTGTTTTGAAAGTACCATTCCATTGTTGCCTAGACTATTTTATTTTCATACATTAACATATGTGAAGTATTTTTGTATAAAAAAACTTTCTTCAAACATGATGGAGTATGCAACACACAGTCACACAATATCTGCTCATATAATCAGTGAAAATATTTTCTAGAATTGGAATTTTTTAGTTTATCCACAGTAAGTCACAATTCCCGCAGTGCTTAGTTCGCCTTCCGGCCGCTAGGCTTACAGGTAACAGAGCACACACTGCTGCTGGATTGCACTGTGCCATGTCTCGCCGCCCGAGGAAGCCAGTTTAATACTGGCAAAACATCTCGACCGCCCTTCCGCGCAAAAATGTGTGTGTACTTATTTACAAGTATCAACTGTAAGTACTACTTGTACTTCTGTCTGTTATATTACTTTGTTAGCCTAGCAGCCTATTTCCCGCCATTCTTATAATTAATTTACCTATGTACTGTATCAATGTTTTAGTCAGTTACTTGTGTATTGTACCCTGTGATTTGTGTACCGTACCCTGTGAACGTAATAATGTAGCTACCCGACATCACACAAACATTCCTATCAACTTCAAGTTCTCCAAATATTTAAGAACTGTACGGTAATTTGTAACCAACCTCCAGTAAGGTATATAACAATTATATTCCTATATCCAACAAAAACACACTTCAATGTACATTAACATACAATAAAGACAAGAACAATGTCAACATTATTTATAACTCTCAATAAAATATAGTACTGTACTGTATATCTGCTGGTATATAACTACGAGCATGGGCATTTGGGAGTGACTCGACCAGTTTTATTTACAGATTTGAAATGTAAAGTACTGTACATCTACACATAATATAACATCCTTCAGTACTGTCTGAGATCACACCGAGCACTTGGTGTATCACTCTCTGTCTCGACATATGTACAGTAGTTACAAGTATAGTATGTCTGCAACAGAACAAGTAACAGACAGCCGCAAGCACATTACGTGCCCATAGTGTACTTCACTCTGCATGTAAACATTACGTTGCGGATCACCCTACCAATGTTGTGAACCGCAAAGTTTGAGTGGCAAACGTTCAACGCAGTAAGACTGAATGTAATGTTCATGGGAATTATCACACACAGTATTTCTTTCATGAAATTTCTTAATTTTATGTTCTCACAATGAAAAGCGAGGAGAAAATGAATTTGTAAAAAATAATAAAGAATTTAACACTAATAATTTTTTTTACTACCCACTCTTTCGGCAATGTTGACAGAACTTTAGTAGTGAGAGACCAGCATCGCTAGCATCTGCCTATCTGCCTTGTCTGAGTTCCAGTCGCTGTACACGATTATATCATTTTTTACTTTTATAAAATTTAGAGAAGAAAAATGTGGATTTCGCTACTATACCGCACATCCTATATACATTTCACAACAGTACAGGCATGGCAGTTCAACTTTTGTGTATTTAGTCACGACCATTTTTTTTTTTAATATTCTTAATTTGTTTGAATAGCCTAAGTATACGGTACGATGCTGTAGCTCAACGTACAACAATCTGCAATATAGTTGCAAATTCCACATTTTATAAAAGCTAAACATTTAATATTTAATCCAATATAACTGCAACACAACATTAACATCCTACTCTCGAGTTTCCTTTTGTTCGTCAGCTAAGGACCAGCCATCTCTTCTTAGAAAGATGTCAGTGCTACTGAATTTACAACCATGGTCTTAGAAGTACAGGTCTGGACACTCACCTACTCTTCAATGCTTTATCTTTGACCCTCTTATGACTGAACGAAACTGTTGGCGCCACTATCGCAGTGGGGCTGTTGCGAAGAGAAGTTCGTTATTTTAATCAAAATTCAAGTGTTCAAACATATTCTGGTTAAATTTAAGTAAGTTTCTAATATTTGTACTTTAAAAATATATTACATTTAATGTTGGGAAAATAATCACTAGCACGGGTGTGCTAGTGACGCCACCAGTTTTCATTCATTTTTGCGGATAGTAAAGGAACTAAAATCAGTCATAAGGGGGTCAACATTTTATAGCAGTGTCCAGACCTGAACTTCTAAGGCCATGTTTACAACTATTTGCATTTGCACCTTGTAGAAAAAAAGTTTGTAACCTCAAACATTAATGTATTAAGATCTGCAGAGCCAATTCCATCCACTTGGAACCACACATTAAAATATTTTGAGTTCAAATGTTATGCAGTCATGTAAGACTGCAAACTGATTATTATTTTGACTTATTAATTAGGTATCTGACGAACTTATAACATTACAAACAGTAACAAGCAAATAGTAAACTACTACTGTACTTTAAAATATGAATCATAAACTACTTTACTATCAGACAACAATTACATAAATGTTAATTAATGAGATTGTAAGTCAAATTTCTTCACCCCAGGTCATGTCACGTTTGCACCTGATGACAGATTGGCAAGTCCTCTCAGATAACCAATAACAAGAGCGGGAAAAAATATAAAATACAGGACTTGCATGACTTTACCCAAAAATTATTTTCAGAGGTAGTTTTGAACTGTAATTTTGAAGGTAGTACATATTAAAAATTATCTGTTCTTTTTTTTTTTCCAATGAATTTGAATGCTGTGATAGTAAAAACAATTAAATATGGTTATTATATTATTATTTTCTTTTTGTAAAAGTATGAATAGAACAGAATGCAAGATATTGTGGGTGCAAAAAATGCCTATGTTTCTGCGGAAGGAGGTTGAACCTATAAAACCACAGCCTGGTAACGTCCACGAGTACTTGGTTCCAGCAGACTTACAATATTTGTTGTGTACATTAACTTCAAATTTACTCCTAGTTTTAATTTGTTTTGATGCAACAAATTACAGCTCAAATTGAGAGAGAAATTGATTTCTTAATTTGTATATGTAGGCCTAATGTTACCAGCAAAAATTGTTATAACCAAAATAAAAACCAAATTTTGAATGTATATGTGCACATACAATAAACCAATCTTCAAAAGTTTTCAATTTAAGATGTTTCATGCTTAGTAAGTTAAATAATTGTATGACATCTATGAGCACATGTAGAGTTGAACCATTTTAAGAAGTTTTTCTGGCAAATAAGCAATAGTTTTCTTCAGTCACTCTTTAAATTTTTTTAATAAAGTTTGCAGATATATTTTATTAACTCAGTGGACTTACATTATTAACTTTGTTAGTTTTCCTCTAGTCTCCTGCCTGTAGTAGTGTATTTACACTAGTAACAAATACCGGTAATGTATGACAGCTCGCTCGCTCCTGAATTCAGAACTGGATGTTGTTTGTTCCTCCATGCTTATCCTTGCAGGGGCTGCGGTGGCCGAATGGTCAGACCATTCACCTCCCACCAAGGCAATCCGGGTTCGATTCCTGGCGGGGTCGGTCCCTAGACTTTTGCATGTGGTAATTGTGCCGGACAATACCGCTGGCCGGTGGGTTTTCTCGAGGACCTTCCGTTTCCCCCGTCCTTTTATTCCGCTGCTGCTCCATACTCACCTCATATCACCCCTCATCAGCGCTGAAGACCTCAATGTTAAGCACTGACCAAAATCTCTCTCTCCCTCCCTTATCCCGGCAGAAGACAATGGCGAGCCACCGCAGTATCACCCTCGTCTAAGTGTGCCACATGTTCACCCTGACACCAACTTCCAAATAAATGAAAATGGCATAGAAGTATACATAATGGAAATTTAAAATATAGTTAACTTGAAACTGCAAGAATGGTATTTTTACAACAGTATACACAAAGTTTCTAATTTGATCTGGTAACAGTTATGAACACACTTTCTTTGTTACCTATTGTTATTTTATTTTACAAAGAATTAATCAGTACACAGTTGTAGTAGTACCATTGTAACAAATTTACACTAGTATTCCATCTTGCTATTATACTCATTATAGCAGTGCAACTAGCTGCTGTAATATTCCCTTGCAAGACCGTCCATAGGACCCTATCATCTTCCTACAACGAAGAGGAACACACGAACCTCATGACACCACACGTGCAACCTAACTGCGGCATGCCAGTCCGGCCAGCACTACCTCTGTCACTACCATGCGTTACCTGCTGTGAGCGCCTTCTGTAGACTCAAGTTTGCTTGCAGCTGTTTCACCGCTAGACAACCAGGTGCAAGGAGCACGCCGTCATTAAGAGGTGATGACGTACGTGGCGAGTAATCAAGAGGCAGCCTCATAGCCAGCGTGCTTCAAGGTCCCGATCTCTCTGGTAGTTCAGTAACACGCAAGTTGGATTAACTATATGATGACGTTGCACGTTTAAAGACAAAGGACTGAACTACAGATGCCGTCATGTACTTTCCTCCTTTACCTGTACAAGACTGAGCGTCTAAGATCTAAAATACAACTGTTAGCCGTGTTCACTATTTATGATCTCATTAATAACACACAACTGAACTAAAGTAAAACATTACATCTACTGATAACACCTTTATATCTTTTATGAAAATATCCAGTATTCAAAGAACAGTTATTTATAGTGATATGGGTATACACGCAAATGTAGATGTTACAGAAAACAACTTGTTATTGAATCCTCTGTAAGTTATCCAGTACCTAATAGCACAACTAGAAAATGTAATAGGTGTAGCACAAAAATTATTTCATTTAAAAATTCAGGCAACAAAAAATATGAAATCTATTCCCCAGTTCCTCCCTTTCCAACTCTTCCTTGACTAAAATTATGTTTGCAAGTGACTTGAGGGGCTGAGACAGATTACAATAGCTGCGAGATAAAAATATATCCATTGTTACATGTTCAAACAAGTATCTCCAAGCGTGAGTTAGGTTTTCTTAATTGTGTGACCACAGACGCTATCAGAGGTCTATTGTTAGCTTTGCTACACAGTCAAACATCATTTATACAAGCTTGATGGGACCTACCGCAAAAATGAGGATTGTATTAACAGGTGTTTGCAAGCACTCAAGTGATTTGTAAATATATTTTCAGGATGTTTAGTCCCAAAAAAAAAACAAACTCTTATGAACAACACTGAATATTATATTACATTATTTCATGTACATACTAGGGAACTTTTCATTGAGCATTTAAGTTAGTATTTAATTTCTTATCTCATTCCAAGGGGAAAGAAAAACCACTTTATATTAATGACTAAATGAGACCTTTGTATTAACAGGGTCTGTATTAAAAAGTTCCACTATTCCTTTTTTTTTTTTTTTTGGGAGGCAAGCAAACTTTAATTGTATAACTACTATCCAAACAACCTAAGTTGAAGTTTAAACCGGACTACTCTTGTAAATGTCTGTTGTTGACAAACGGGAATGAATGTAAGAACAAGAGAAGACGCACAGAACAAGGTCTTGCTCTGTCTGCTGTGTTTACAGACCCTTTTGTTTCGCACTTCTGCCCCTCCCTTCTTAAATCACGTAAGCAGACGGAGACAACATATAGCTCAAGGTCAAAGCTTTGTTGAATGCAACTAACCTCCAATATTTCCTCTCCAAGATTGTATGTAGTGGTGTGGACATTATTGAAGTAGAAAAAAAAGAAAAAAAAAAAAAAAAAACCCTTAGGTCTTTAAAATTGGTTGAGTGATGAAAATATGGGCTTAAGCCACAGTAAAATTATTAAAAACTTTCAAGAGAGGAGTTAAGTACAGAACACAAAGAAATAAATAAAAAGTAGGACAAACTGTAATACACATCAGCAATAAACAAAACAAACACAAGAACATGAAGTACCACAAGTTTTCAGCCACTTGAAAATTTACGCTCCTTTGTTTTCTTGTTTTTTTAATTTGTTGATGTTTATTCCTATTTTTTCTTCACTATATTTGTGTCCTACGCATAAGCCCTGTCTTGACAGTTGTCAAGTCTTTAAAAGCATAATTGCTGATGTTATGCAATAGCGGATATTCTGAGGGTAAATACTGTATGTACACACATGTAGAATGAGTCAATGTTCTACATCTTCAAAATATCAAGCAATAAACTTTATCATTTCAATCCAGATGACCAGAGCTGTGCCAGCCATTACTGCCACTACCGACAGTACAGGTACGCACAGATATGCTATCAGGCACACATCTGACATGCCAGAGATAAATTATTGCCATTTATTAACTTCTAAACAAAAGTTTCACATCCCATGTGCTAATTACTTAACTATTCCATACTTACGCAAACTACTGATTAGTATTTTACTGCAGAAAAATTTTCTTATTGCTTTTGACTCAAGCAAAAATCCCCCGACTTTTGTCCGTCACATGAAATTTTTCAGACAATTTCCTGTTTTCCAGGTTTTCGATGTGAGTTGACACCCTGATTTCCAAATGTAACGTACTAAATTATTAATGTTTCTGAAGCTTATTGCAATTTACAGGACTGTAACAATTGTCGCTACCTTATGGTGAGGTCCCATGTTCTCTACAAAATCAAACAGAAATTTTCACAGAAAACAAACATGCGAAGTTTGACAATGTTTCCAAACCAGCCACACAGGAAATAATTAATTAATAAAGCGTACTCTTCCCAACTATAAATACAAACACACAAAAGTGTAAGCTGCACAAAACAAAAATTAAAGTAAAAAAGACCTTACTCAATACAAATAAATCGGTGGAATGATACTTTGGTAATTTGCAGATACGCAACTTCCAAGACTGGTAACAAACAGGCAAGATGAGATACTCGGTACTTCAAAGTGCCTTACGATCCTCGACTTTCTTGCGACACATAACCGTCCAGCCTGTCACACCTGACGACAGTAGCAGAGTACTACCATGTATCAGGTCCAACAACTGCTACAGGTCGACAGACGGCCCCTCCCGGGACTCCAAGTCCTCTCCTTGTGACATGAGCTGCACGTTGTCGTCTGAGTGCCGGTGGTGGATCCTCCGAACCTCGGGGTTCAGCAACAGGAACGGGTTCGAGCTGCGATCTGTAACCAAACCACCTAGCTACCAATGTACGTCACAAATAATACTGCAATAAAACAAATGTAAAGAAACTTGAATTTTTGCAGTTTGTAATAGCACTTTCTTTCTGGTAATAAAAAAAAATATCTGTAAAAATTATTTCAAACTGTTTATCCCCAAATAATCATCATCATGGTTTATTCTTAGCAGTGTATTTGACATTGCTTTGTTTTACAAACAAAGAAAACTTTAAAGGCTAATAAAAATGAAACATTTAATTTCTCATCTCCTGCCAAGTAGAAAGAAAACTGACAATTAGTGAGAATGGCGGGAAATAGGCCGCTAGTAACAAAGTAATATAACAGACAGAGGTACACGTACTTACAGTTGATACTTGTAAGTAGGTACACACACACACACACAAAGGGACGAGACACATTTTTGCGCGGAAGGGCGGTCGAGACGTTTTGCCAGTATTAAACTGGCTTCCTCGGGCAGCGAAACATGGCACACTGCAATCCAGCAGCAGTGTGTTCTCTGTTACCTGTAAGCCTAGCGGCCGGAAGGCGAACTAAGCACGGTGGGAATATCAAACATGGGGCAGTAATGTAGGTCTGGGTGTGATGGCTTGGCTTGCAGTGAATAGGGTTTGCGTTAACAAGGTTTCACAGTACTGTACTTTGTACACATGAGGGATGTACAAAAGTAACCTGATAGTTTACTGGGTTAACTCTGACCCGTGACCAGAATTATCAGTGGTACAGAACGTATATCACCAGCAGTTAATCGGGTTGTTATCAAATGCCTAAAAGCAAACTTGGGGTTGTGAGATAACAGAAATTCTAAATACAGTACAGCAGAACCCTGTTAAGTATAATGTTTCTGAAGGAAACAAAATGTTTCTACTTTATAAATGGGAAAACACTATGAGGGTAGTCACCAATCGAAGAAACAGTTTTGGCGACAAATGAACGCCACATTATAACCATGAAATAATTACAAGTGGGAATGTTATACACAACAGGGTTCTGCTATACCGAAATATTTTGTACATTATTTTGTTGAAAATATTACACCAAATGACAGGAATAGAATTTTACATGGCTTTCTTAATTAGATCACTTATTAAACAATCCGAGTCAAAGTTTCCTCTGTGATAACTAGGTTACTTTTATACTGCTTTCACAATAATTATATTTTATTCATAAACGAGAGGAGATATCGAAAAACGGTTACACAGTTTTGTTACAAATTGTTTTTACTACGTAGTCTAAATTTTTTCTAGACAAAAAATTATAGATTAGGCTAATCAGTTCATTAATGGGACTTTCCATAATTGCTTAACTAGCAGAAACCATTGTTTATCTTGCCTTGAAAAAATTAGCTAACACAGTGTACACTATTTCATTAACATAACTGTGCGAGTTTTTGGGTATTTGCTCTCGTTTAGGAATAAAAAAAAAAATACTATCGTAAAAGCAATGTAAATGATGAATCTTGGCATTAATAAAGCTCTTAACATATAGATCCTGTTGAGATCAAATATTATACGGTATTACAAGAACAGCTCACAGCCTACCTTGGGCATAGTCTTTTCTTTAAATCATTTAGCTATGTTCAGTCAGTAAGATCCATCCACCTCTTGGACAATCTGCTAGACTTCACACAAAGCTGAGTTGATGAAGATCCAGTAGATCTACTGTCTTAAATCAGCCCAAAACTCTTCAAGGTACAGTATTTTCTCAATATAGGTACATATATTGTTTTTATGTTGTTTTTATGTTTTTTTTTTATGTATTTGTGTTCCCCTGACTGTTGTTTGTTTATGGGGGTAAATTTCAAGGCCTTCTGGCTGTTTTTGCCCTCTGTAAATTTGTTGTAAATAAATAAATAAAAATAAATAAAATAAATACCTGACGAAGAGGTAAGCAGTTTAAATGAAATTGTAATTTTCAGATGACCTTCAAACCTCCGCAACAAACTGGTGCACCACAAACTACTACCCAGGCCTCAACATCTGATAACTTTCAAATTTCCCGCCACACCCTAGTTCATTCCTCGACTGCTAGGTGTGCTAGTTGCCAACCATCGCTTACTGCCCGCCATACTGCCGTGTGCAATCACTCGCCGCCCAAGGAAGCTAGCCTGGCCAGCGAAACGTCGCAACCGCACGGGAAATGTGTGTCCAGCTATGTTTTGTGTTCTCCCACCAGCAAATACTGTTTCTGTAAGTATTTGTTCATCTCTGTCTACATGTTTTAGCTGCTATTGTTTTTTAAATTACACTTTTTATAGAACAACACAGTTATAGATTTGAACTTTCTGTTCATAGACTTGAGAAAGAATTAAAAATTTGTATTGGGAGGATGTAATATTCGAGCATCATAACTAACCTATAATTTTACACCCCTTCATTTTAATTCTGAAAAATATTTCTCATGGAACATGACATTTTCGAAAAAATTCAAAGTAAGTAAGTGGGATTTACGTCTCATCGACAGCAAGTTGATTAGAGACGATGACACACACCTTGCACAATGATAGGAGTTGGGAGAGGAGTCGACCATGGCCTTGGTTAAGTTATAATCTCAGCATTCGCCTTGAGCGATTTTGGATAACTGAAATCAGGATGGATGCCACTGCCGGAGATCGAACCCGGGTTCTCCTGAATGTGAATTCAATGTGCTACCATTGCAAAAAAAATTCTAGAAATGGTTACTGGCAAAAACACACTATTCAACAAAGTGCACTCCATTAACAAATTTTATGAAAACAAACTTACATAAATGTTCTTACGTAATTTAGAAAAATTGTGATTTAAGTAATTGCCAATCAAAAGTGGAACTTTCATAAAATTTGTACAATTGTAAATTGCATGTTAATAAATACATGCAATTTAGAAATTAAAAAACAAAAAAATATTGTAAAACTACTGTAATGGGTCTACACATTGCCAAAATTACTTTTGCGAAAAACTGATTACTGAGTATAAAAATTTTTAGAAACCCAGAAAGTTCCATTATTTATTTTGTAATTTTTGGAAAACATTTTAATTTTTTTTTTCCCTTAACTGATAACGTCATGGGTCTCATTTGAGCTATACTATACCCCACTAGAATAAAATAGCTACAAAATGTTATACAGGATGAGTCGGAAGGAAAGGTACATGCTTTGAGGGGTGATAGTACTGGTGATTCTGAACAAAATGTTTCTAATAAAGTAATAAACATATGCCCATTTCTTAACCGTTTCAGAGAAACCGTATCAAAACAACAAGGAACGGGAAATATGCAGGTGACGGTAAATCACGATACTGTTATCGTAAGAGCTGGGCACGAGAGAGAGAAGTGGGGGAAGGAGGGGAGAGCGAACACGAGCGCATCCGACAGCGGCCGAGCACGGCCGAAGTCCGAGCGGGAAGTTCAAACCATTAAGCGCACAGGGCACAAGCACCAAGTTCCTCCAAAGCAACCTCACTGCCAGTCCAGGATATGTAAATTTAACAGATCTTCAAGTGTGGTGAACCGGAGTCGCCGACTCCCGGTACAGTATGTTTCGTTTAGCAGTGTACATTTCCTCACAAAACATGTTCAAGGACTCCACCACCAACTTCAATGCATTTTGCTGCTCTGATAGACAGCTGCAGTGTTGCTGATCTGAGCTCGTTAGTACACTGCTTTACTTGAGCACAAGCATGGTAAATACGAGCGAGAAGTTCCTCTCTTGTGTCCACCCAGCACGTGTAGACTTCGCTTTTAAGCCAACCCCACACACAGTAATCCAATGGGGTAAGATCAGGTGACCTCGGTGGCCAAGCAAACACTGTAGTTCCCAACACTAGGGCAAGCACTGTAGGACTGAGACTGAGGTAAACAACAGCACCATACTTTGAGTGCCACCGTGTGGAAATGTACAAAATTACACACAACATAAGATAACAGTAGCGTGATTTACCGTCACCTGCACTTATCCCGTTCCTTGTTGTTTTCATTAGGTTTCTCTGAAATGGTTAAGAAAAGGGCATATGTTTATTAGAAACATTTTGTTCAGAATCACCAGTACTATCACCCCTCAAAGCCTGTACCTTTCCTCCCGACTCATCCTGTATACAGGATGTAAGAAAAAGAATAGCCCAAGCTCCGTAAGCTGATTCATCATGAAAAAATACGCAGACACTATATGGGACACTTTTTAAGATAAGTGAATGTTAATGGAGGTACGAGCCCTTGAAAATGTAAATTAAAAATTGTGATTGGACAATATTTCAAAAACAGTTAGGAGTTAAATTACAATTCAATAGGTGATGTCAAAGTGTTATTGAGATCTTTAAACTGTAAAAAATTCAGCATTCAAATTTTCTCCTTTCATGAAAATAATAGGGGTGGTGGTCACCCTCAAATTGAATAAAATAATTTTGCCATCAGGTTTTGTGAACATTTCATGTTGAATATTCCAGCAGTACATTGTATGTACATATATGGAAGTTAGTAAATACAGTAGTTTTGAACTATCACTCATTCCAAAAACATGTGTTTTTCTCCACATTTTTTAAATTTCTGCCAAAATTCTACAGGATGGTACGTATTTACTTGAATCTAAAACTCCAGTGATTCTAAGATGCACCAGTTTTTTTGGGAAAAATTTTAGAAAAAAAGTTTTCCTTGATTCTAAGATGCACCTTGCTTTTCACAATTTCTTTAGCAAAATATTAGTACTGGTAGCTAACGTACAACACTAAAACCTGTTTAGAGAAATAATATTAAAGAAATATTAACCTTTACGTACGTCTGCAAACTGATAATCCTAGCCTTTTCATGAAGCGAACAATCCATCCACGACTTGCCCTAAACTTGTGCCGTGCAAAGCCAAGTCACATTGCAATCTCCATAGTTTTCAATTTAATTACCTAGCAAAATATCACGAATCCAGCATTCCGTTGTACAACAACTAAATTTTTACCTCTTCTTCAATTTCTGGGAAACAGCCAAGTTTTGGTTCTTGAAAATCCTTCCTTGAACTTCAAGACGTAAATATTGCACGATGATCTTTCTTCCAACGACAAACATTACACTTACCCTCAATTCCAAAATGTGAACCCGCTGCACTGTTTCCAATATTTTTTTGCAAAATAATTACTTTTTGTTTCCATGAGGCAGTGTACTGCACACATTTTTCGGCCACTGTACGCGAAAGTACAGTAATGAACACCAAACCAAATATTACTTTCATAATTGGTGCAGCGTGCAATTGCCGCTTTAGGCACTAGATAACACAGCGCTGCTCCGTATGCCACATGCACGCAGTTGTTGCTTTACCCGCTAGATGGACGATGTGCGTGCTGTTACCATACCCACTAGATGGGTCTGAGCACAACCTAGCTATTATGGTGGACAATGTTTGCATGTGCGTCTTTATAGAATTTGCTTGATATTTACCATAAGTCATGATTTCACCTTATGAAGCATGCGTGCAACATTTTTCTGTATGAAACACTGCAAAATATACTACATCAATTACAAAACCTGCATTCAATAATGTGAAAAAAAAATTTTATGGGCCTAAGATGTGCTACAGGTATTGTTTTCTATCCTTGGTACGTTCAACTGGACACGGGAATGAATTACATTCATTTTTAATTACTTTTATTAAAATAATTGTAGCAAAAAGGAGCCACAGTGTAACAAAAAACATAAAAATATTAAGCGTCAAAAAAACTATTTTTCACTTTTCTTTCTTATAAAAACATTGGCAGTTAATTTCAAGATGCACCCATGCTTCTTTTTTTATATAAAAAAAAAACCTTATAATTTAGTAAGTACGATACATAAGATGTACAAATAATTTTTGGTAGTGAAATCCTGTTAACAGACTTCCCTTGTCTCCACTGGTCATGACTGCTGTAATTTATTTATGTAAATCTGTGATGGTAACCGGACAAGCCCCTGGCTGAATTAAGACGGAATGACTTGTGAGCTGGCTTGTCAAGGCCGCCATTTTGCAGTGATGTGCGGGTTGCAGCTATGAAAGGTGTTGTGAGCAAGAAATAAGAATTACGAGACGTACACGAGAGAAACCATGGCTGATCAGTTAAATATGAAGTGCTTCATTTATGGTTTCATTTTACAACATAGCTGACCTTAATATTAACTTCTCATATTGCTTCCGCTAGCCACCCACGAACTTTCATTTATGCCACGTCAAATTGCCTAGTAGCATATTTTGTAACCAGTTTAAACCAACCTATGGCTAGTAGACTTCTGGCCACCGGACAAGTTTTTAACCCATATATTAATGTAAACACTGAGTAACATTTTGAACAGAAACGTGGATAAGACCAAACTAAAAATTTTTGGGTTTTAGCAGCGACGGTTACTGCAAAGTGCAGGTTAAGGAAGGAGGGGGGGAGGGATGAAGGAACCGAACATTCTCTCTCTTCCTCCCACTCTTGGCAGCCGTCAACTCGTCCGTTTACGACTACAACTCCGCCTGCTTTCCCCTTCCCACACACGGACCTTTTTCCCCTACGTAAATTTTTTTCTATTTTCCGTGTATAGTATGCACCCCTGAATTTTAATCACTTGTTTCAGAATAAAAGTGTGGGCTATACACAAGTAAATAAGTATTTTTCTTTTTAGTTCAATCAATATCAAAATGCCCATAAAATGTTTATGTGCCTTACAATAAAAATGTACAGAACAGTGAAATCTCATTATAAAGCACTTTTACTACTTTTCATTATAAATTATTGTGAGGCGGTCCACCTACCACTTAGGCCTTTATTGTTTCCTGTTTATTTTTATTATTTCCTTATATTTAATTTATTGAATTTGCTATTATCTATTTAATTATCCTGAGGTATTTTTGACAGGAGTTTGGTAAGGTATTGTTAGGCATTTATATGTTATGAGTTTTGAAATTGTTAAATTTTATATGTATTTAATTTGGTTTGTTTAGGCTGAGGCAACTCTGTGTTTTAATTGTAATTTAATATTTTCATTTGCAGCTTAACTGTTATTGTATTGTAGCTCAGGGCTGGGTGTATTGTTGGCTAGTTCTGTTTTATGGCCAGGTGTGCCTACCCAGTTCCAGGAATCGCTATATTTAGATTTTATTGTTTTTCTAATACTTTTACTTTTCACAAAGTGCACGTGCACCGCCACTCGTTGAGTGTGCGAGAGAGACGGTAATATGTTTACGCAGGCTGGCTTGGGCCAATGAAAGGACACGTAGTTCAAATTTATTTAAAATTATGTTGTAAATTATTAGGTAATTAGGTATGGGTTTCAAAGCTATATTTTCACTTTACAGGTTGTTTAAATGTATAAAGTTTGTAATTTGTTATTATATTTAATTTAGTTTTAATTTTCCGTTGTTTTTACCTTGTTACGCTGGGTGGCCGCTAGAGGCGCTGCAGGGAGAGAGCAAGCTTCGCGGGGTCTGCCATCTTCATCTTGACTGGTTGTTTGAGCGTGGTGAGAGATGGTTGTGCGGGACGTGTTCACTTGGAGTGATAGAGGTGGTGGAACAGCCATGGGAACTTACTATTAGTTTTCATCATTTTCATTTATTTTTCTTCCTGTTTGTGCTGTGTGACATAATAATGTGAAGTTCGTTTTTTTTAGTTTTTTCGGCATTTGTCAGACTGTTCTCTCCCGGGAGCGTCGGTTTCTAAGTTTTTGGCAATTATGTGAAGTAGAAATTTACGTTTTGTAACAAATCTGTCTGGTGCAGGATTTTAAGTTAATTAATAAAAACAGTCACGTCAACAAGCTGTAAGTTATTTATGTAGACTACAGCTAAACCAATATACAATCACAACTGGCCATGTGAGAGGTTAAGTCAACAATAATGTAGCTTCAGTTCAGCCGACCCTTTACATTTCTGGTGCCGTGACCAGGATGTAAGTAACTTCATCTTCATTCAAGTATCAGCCGACCCGCTACATTTATGGTGCAGTGACCAGGATGAGATGAAAGGTTAAGTATCATCCATTCTGCACACCGCTTTACATTATGTCTTTTGAAACCAGTATGAAAAATTTTCCATTTAATAACTGTTCAGTATAAAGCGTACTATTTCAAGTTCCCTTCGTATACTTTGTAATAAGAGTTCACTGTACGTCTGTATATGGTTTATTCAACATAGTACTGTATATTAAAGCTTCCATTTAATACAAAATAAAATCAAACAACTTTATAGCATAGTTTATGACATATTACTGATAGTTTCTGTTTTTTAATTTGTACGTTCAAAGTTAATGAAAACTTTTACTTTAGGGGAAAAAAATTGTTTCTGTTAAGATGTACAGTAAAACTTCTTTATAACAGCCCCTTTTATAACAACCACCTCTCTATAACAACCCTTACCTCAAGAACCGTGGGGTTTTAAGATAGGCATTTTACTGTACAATTAAACCCCTTTATAAAGACCACCTCTATATAAAGACCACCTCTATATAAAGTCCCTATTCTAGAGAACCATGAGGGGTCTTTATAAAGAGGTTTTACTGTAATTGAGGAAAAAATTACATAAAATTTTTCTGTTTGTTTTCATGTGGCTTTGTAAATATTACAGTAGAATCTCATTATAACAATAAATGTAAACAGCAACAAAAATGTTCTTTATAGTAGACCGTTGTTATAGTCAGATAATTTTACATATATTACGGAGGGATGGTGCACTATAAAGACGATGTTACAGGGCACATGTTGTTATAAACAATACTCTTTATAACAAGCTTTCACTGTATTTTAATTGTTTTCATTCCTTCATGGAAAAGTTGTATGAGTGGTGGAGCGTGGTTGAGACGGTGGTAGCACAGTAGCAAGTTACACACCTGAGCGTTGGTGCGAACGCGGGGAGATGCAGTGTCGTGGGGACATGACGCCCTGGGTGGAGCCAAGTACCTCGGCAGATAGCTCACGCACAGAGTCTGCAAGGCTGGCGCGAGAGTGGCGCGGGGACGTCGCCTTCACAGGGAAGTGCCTGTCGCACTGCTGTAAACTGTCCTGTTGGCACATCACCAACACAGTGCCACAGTCACACCAGAATCTGCCTAGTGACGGAGTATAAAATATGATTTAGCAGTGTTAATATAAGTTACTTCTCAATGGATCAATTTTAAACATAACATACCCTAATGCTTTCAAACAAAAAACATTCTGCTACTATAAATTTCTTGCAGAAGACTGCCATATGAGAGACAGCCGATTTTTATTTTTCATACTTAATGTATTGTAATTTTATAATCAAGGTTACACAAAAAAAAATTATTTTCATGTAATCCTTTCTGCTGCTGCAGTATGTAAGAAACTTTACGTAGTGTCATATTCACAGCTGATGCACTGAGAACTACTTAAATTAATTGTAACATTTCTCCTCCAATTAAACTGTTCGGCTGCAAGGTTAGTAGGTAGTTAAGAATTGTTACTATGTACACAGCAATTTCTGATACGTACAAAGTTTTCCCCTCTTACAGTAATACAGGAAATTATACACCTTAATTTATAAACTACTTGTTTGATCATAGAAAAGGTTTGTTTTTACTGCATGATTTTCCAAAAATTAATTTATCCTTGGTTCATATGTAAGTAAACTTCAATTGTACTGAACAACTTGGCAAACCTATGGTGAGTGGGCAGACCACGACACATGACAGAACTAACGCTGATGATTATCAGAGTTACATTTGCAAAATGCCGTCAAAAATGTGTATAAACAAAATGTAATTTACTCAGAAACCCTTTAGTGAGTTACATAAAACAATAGCAAGCTACCAACTAGTGCTGTGCCGATCCAGATCGGCGATTTCCCATACTGCCGATATTTAGCTGTATCTGTGGATCGGCCGATATCTGATGCAACTCCTAATATTTAGGTATCGGTGGATCGACTGATATCCGAGACTACATAAACATGTAAGATAAACATTTTTTATTTCACGTGCATTAATACATGTAAACATCCGCGTATCATTACTACATAATTTCCAAAATTAGCATTGCCAAAAGTGGAGTGTGCAGCTGAGCGCGCCTAGCACACTGCGAGTCGGTACCGGCAGTAGAAGACGTAGCAAGCCGGCAACACAGCAACAGGTGTGTCTGAAATGCCGTCACACGGCACGCAGGCAAGCAGATGGCAGATGTCTAGCAGCGTGCTATCGTGACAGAGGCGTAGAGTCAAGTATTTTGAATAAATAGATACACTGGACGGGATGTATGACCTTTCTTTGGCTCAAAATTAAGCAAAAACGTCGCCGGCAATATAGATTCTTGCGCCCGCAACGACCGTTTTCGTAAGTTATTTGCAAGAAAGCCGCAAGAAAGTTTATTGAAATAGTAATATTTTTTAAAAATAGAATGACGTATTTTGAATAAATGATACTCTGGGAGAGCCGCAATGTTGTTGACTGAAATAGTAATTTATTTCAATAGGCACATAGGCTACATTGGTTGACATCTATGGCTTTTCTTCGACACATCAGGCACAAACTTCGCCGACAACGGTAATTCTAGTTGGCACAACATACGTTTTGACAAAGCTGTTTGCCTCCTGGGACCTTTTCTTGGTAGCGAGAGATCACACACACGTGTACGATGATTTGTGTGCGCAAGGACCTATCTGGAAACGGGTTAGCTAAAAAATAACATAAACGATGCGTCTGCTGCGTCACTTGTGCCACTTTTGACCACTACGTAGTCAAGCTCCTGACGCTCGCTCGCTCAGCAGATGGGACGTGATGATAACACTACTCCCTTTGTTTCGTAGTTCTTTCTCTTTCTAGCTCGGCTGGCTGTGTGAAAATAATCTGCTTGTATAATGATTCTACTCTGTGCGCGAGTTATTTACACACTTCACCAATGTGCATGGAGAGGGAGTTGGTACTCAGTTTCAATTTGTTCATCAACAGTAAACAATTACAAACATCAAGATGTTGATCACTCGCTGAACAACTTTAAACCTACACAATGCTGTTTCATATTTTCTTTTCACCGACGTATTCAAGTGTATCCACAGCTGTTATTTACGGTCGAGCCGATTGCGTGTGCGTGCGTGTATGTGGGCGCGAGCGCACGTGAGGGCTAGTGACTCAAACCAGACGCGCTGTTGTCAAGTGTCGTACTGCCCTACGCCACGCACATCTGAGACATGCACACGACGTTTGGTAGTGTCAATTGTGAACTGCTTTCACTTGTTAAAAGAATAATGATTTATAAACATTACTGTGTATACATCATTAAATGACGTTATGGTAATTATATTTAATAGCATTTAGTTAACAAAATGGAAAATGTAATAAAGCTTAAATAAACACGACATATAATCGTAATATCACAGGCACAAAGACAGACTGAAAAAGATGTGAGCGAACGGCCTTTTTGGAATGGTTGGCCGGGTGGAGGGAAAGTGGTGGGTGGGTCGCTGACGGCCGGGGGTTGGGAAGGGGCATTCAGGCCGGCTGGCCATCGCGTCGTGCGGAAGGAAAGGGCAGTAACGTATATTTTTAGAACAAACATGCCGTGTGCGGCAGTACAGTTTTCGAGAAATAATGGCAAAAATTGGCGGCCATAATAAATGCAACGCCTTTTCTATTTTTTTCAAACTAAAATTATTTTTAGCAATTTTTTTTCTTCGAATCTTCATGGTTCCTGGAAAAAGGGTCGTTACTTCGAGAGGGTCGTTATTCTCGGGGTCGTATAATCGAGAGTTGACTGTATTGTGCAAGAAATCGCATATTGTCAATTTGTGCAGCACGTAAATGCAAATGCTTATCTATTTAATTAAGAAAGAAACAGTAACCATTTTATTAAGATGCTAATTTACTTGTAATTGCATTGTATTGGCGTATCGGCACCGTATCGGCCGATCCACATTAGCAGCATCGGCAGATCGGTGTATCGGTAAAATTTGTGGATCGGCACAGCTCTACTACCAACCTTAAAAAAAACTGACCTAAAGTTTTGCTGCAGTTTGTAAATGAGGTATTAAAAGGGGTTTGAAAAAACAAAACAGAATTTATTATATTTTTACTTCTATAATTTCCAAAAAAAACTGTTTCACCATCACAATTTTTTGTTACCAGTGGACTAAATACTGTCTTATATGCAAAAAAATGTTTAACATTAACATTTTTAAGCAAGTTTCTCATTTCATTCCTATGAGAAAGAAAACCACGACCAATTATTTAGTGGTGTAGTCCGCATTGTTTTAGGCTGTGTTAGCAACAGTGACAGTTCCAAGCTCCAGACATGGGCAAAGTAGGCAGCTGCCCAGAGCCCTTGCCCTCGGGGGGCCCCACACCAGCTGACTCACAGCTGCTGGGTAACTGACCAGTTGAAATAATACCACTGCCTGCAACTTCAAACCATCACACTTAAGAAAGGTGTTACAGGCACTATATGGAAATACGAAACCCTGATGGCTATTTTTGAAAATTGATACTAACGTAAGGTATTAAAGAGTCACTACAGTATTAGTTTTACACTTATTGCTGCTTCGTCACCTAAAAATATGTAGTTCGCTACCATTTTCTTTTGACACAACTCATATTGAAACGACAAATAGTTTTTGCTGATTTCTGTTGCCACGATACAAGGGTCCCACGTCGAACCAATGCATACGCCCCACAATGGCTAGGACTGCCACTGGTTTGCCAAGTCCCTAAACAGCGAGCAAGTAAGAATTTGGTTTCTCAAATAACACTCGAAAACATGTACGTATTTAAATTTTCTATTTTTTCCTGCAGCAACACTTTCCTCACTTCATCGCAGAAAACGGTTTCTGTCCAAAAGTGATACCTTGAAGGGCGACAGAAACCCACCAAATATAATTTATCCCTGTCTGTGTCCTAGTCAGGACTCTATAGTAGGCAGCGTTGTCAATGTGGTTTCACAGCACATATCCACAGACTGTGCGCACACGAGCGATACCGCAGCAACCAGTGACGAGTGGCACTCACCTGACTGGAGTCAGGGTCGCCAGACTGACCAGGGAAGCGGAACACCTTGAAGCCGGGCGACTTGGGCCAGGTGACGGGCGGCGGACTGCGTATCATGTGCTCGTGTATCTCCGGCAGCGTCAGGGGGTCCACGTCTAGGTCCGCCGGGAACTCCTGCAATACAGTTACCAACCTTAACTGCAGTGATAGCTGCCAATGTCGGCTTGTGTTCTCACTACCTGCTGCCTCGTAGCACGTAGTCTTTGTAAACATACTTTATGTGTTCTCAGGGGAGGGAAAAAGTTTGTTAGCGTCTACCAACACATAGGCTACTATACAATACTACCAACAAATGGAAACAATATTAACAAGTTCTCACAGTTTCCATGTTTAAGAAACATCCTTGCCTGGCAGATGAGCAGTGCGTAGCATATCATGTGTGCTTTTTTTTTTACATGGAAATGTTAATTGTGTTCCAAGTATTTTGGTCTATTAAATCAAAACACTGTAATTCTGTATTTTAAAAGTCATTACTTACTTACTTACTAATATAAGGGTAAATGACTTTTCCAGACCAGAAAAGCATATGTTTGGCCTTACACCTTTCTTTCTACATGACCACAGCAAGTCCCATAAAAAAAATGACGAAAATGTGTTACATTACAATTTAATCCTCCACGCAAATAACGAGTCATTAGTTGTGACACACACACTAATGTCGCCCATACTGCTTCCTTATTCAGTGCCTCCAGCGTGTAAGTAAATAGCATTACACTAGGACTTCTCTTAGTAAGCTTAAATATTATGCATAATATTCACATAATTATAATAATTTTTCACTTTACAATTGTTACATTTACAAATTTCCAGGGACGCGATAGTTTGACTCAGTTGACGAGTAGTTCCAAATTTGAAAAGATATAAGCATTAGTTTGAAAAAAATTCATGTTTATATTTACTTTGACAATCTAACATTACAATACTAGTGTTATGCTGTATTCTGCAAAACTCAATACTTAAGTTTATTATATAAAAAACTACACTCTTTATCAAACATCGAATATTAATCAGAATTCACCTGGCCAAATGGATGCTGGAAGAAAAAAAAAATAAACCAATGAATGACTATGACTTGGTTAGTCAGTCATAAACTGATACATTTACCACTTTATAGATACTAAATTTTATATCCAGGTACTGCCCAGTACAAAATGTGATTATGTAACATGTACATCAGTCTTAAAATGTTAGTTCATACAATAAATGTCGTTTAAAATGACCAAGTGTTTACATGAAGAAAAAGGGGGGAAAAATCACGCACACACAAGGTATAGCCATTATATGATTCAAAACTTGCAGTAAATAACTTTTAATGCAAATCAATAGTAACATGTGTCATGCTAAATGGTACTGGCCAGCTCGGAGCTGTGACAAGTGCAAGCCAATATTATACTAGGTGAAGCTCGGTCCCTGTCAAACTTACATAAACGTAGACTGCTTTGTTCATCTTGGCAAGATCCACATTGGTATAGAATCTTTACAATACCATGAAAACTGTGCATAAATAAACATTTCAATATTCCAAAACACTTAAAAACACATTTTCATATTTTTCCCCTTCATATTGTATTCTTGTAAAAATATTTTCCTCAGTTCAATGCAGCAAAAGGTTTTCATCAATAAGTGACATAAAAAATGAGTAAGCACCCTTCAAATATAATTTCAAACATAAATCCCTATTCTTGCTCGTGCAAGGGCTCTGAGGTAGCCAATAGCCTTATTAGTTTACAATGTTTGTTAGTTAATTATGTTTATCTCATTCTTTCCATAGAACTGACTTTTCACAAGAATTCTCTTGGCAAGCACTGTAGAAACTAGCTTACAAAAGGTAATAAGGGAAAGTGCTGAATTAATTATTAGGCATTAAACATTCTACCCACACATTTAATTGGTTAACCTAACAGTCTATGCTTTGCTCCATTATTAGGTACCGTATTGCTCCGAAAATAAGCCGCCCTCGAATATAAGCCGCACAGTTAAATTTTAATATACAAAATTGAAAACTTAAGTCTCCAATATCTCAACACAAAAAACCATACTTGGTAAGAAATTTTTTTGTTTTCAAATCCTAGCCTCACTACACGATGCCTCGAATTCCACTCTACCGCACATTTTCACATTGGCGCCCGCAACTTGAATACCAATTTTCGTTAACGGTAATTAATTTAAAAATTGAAAATTATTACGACCATTCTATCACAACAAGGAAAGTGAAGCGGTGCTACAAACTGTGGAAAACTGCACCAGAATAAGTGTGGGTGATGAAAGCGAAAGTGGTTTTTACAATACAAATTTACTGTGCGTATATTTCATAATTAATTTTTAAAATTAATTTGATGATAAATTTTCTACTTAGCGTGTTTCGTGCACATCTCTAACAAAAAATAGGTATACGAAAGCCGCACATGACAAAACCTTAACCGCACGCCGCACAGGCTCTTCCAAGTACGTTCAACCAATCAATTGCTTGCATATTTTCACTCTATTATGACTTATGGCATCATGTTTTGGGGTAACTCCTCTGACAGAAATAATGTTTTCCGTATGCAGAAGAGAGCTGTAAGAATAATTCATGGGAGAAAACAGACTGAATCCTTAGACCCCTTTTTAAAAGTTCCAAAATAATGACCTTAGCTTGTGAATATATTTACTCATTGCTGACATTCATTTCCAAAAATCAGAAGTTGTTCCACACAAATGAACATTTCCATAACCATAACACTAGAAGTAAAAACCTTTTACACATGCCTGTCAACTTGACCTTACAACAAAAAGGTACTTAATACACAGCTTGCAAGCTGTTCAACAAACTCCCCAGCCACCTGCAAGATGCATGTTTAGCTAACACAAAAATATTCAAAAAACACCTTAAAGATTTCTAGATCATTAATTCTTTTTACACAGTCGATGAGTATTTGAGTGGATCTATGACAGTGTAGATACTTACTTAAGATATTTATTCTGGGTTAAGATTCTGTTTCTTCTCTTGTTTTTTTTCTTTTCTTTTACATGTGGAGACTATGAAGTATGCTGACGTGAGCCTACGTGCGAGCCCGAACCGACAAAAAATGTTTGAATTTCGCTCTTTTAGTGTATAATTTTTAATGTATAACTTAAGTAATTTATTCATTTGTTTGTATATTGTAAATATGACTTGTCCGATATCTTTGTGCAAAAATTTACACAAAAAAAGATCTAAGGATGCAATAAACTAAATCTAAATCTAAATCTAAATCTAACTGCTGCTGTTTCAACTGAATAACGAGCCCCTACAGTTATAGCGGCCATCTTGCGAAACCTTAGCAGGACGCCGCAGGCTGTTCACTTTACCGGTACTTCCCTGCGCCGATGCAATTTCAAGTATCTTCCAAGCTCAAAATATGTAGACGGTTAATTAATGAATTCGGTTGTAAGTTTCGTAACATTAATTACCGTTAATTATCACATGTGCATTTCTCCCTATTGATCAAGATGGCAGTAAAGTATCTGGAAAAATTTACATTCGTTGGGGGAGACGTGATGAAGACAGAAGTAACGCTATTCATTGGTACGTGACTGTGTTTACACTAGCAGCGTAATCTGGTTGGAAGTTGAGGTGGCCAAGGAGCATATAAGCCGGCTTTACACATTGGAACAGTGTTGCCAACTTAGCGGAATTCCCGCTAGTTTTAGCGGGAAAAATTATTGTTTGCCGGAGAAATTTTCTATTTAGCGAACAGCGGAATTTTTGGCGGATTTTTAGACACTTTACAGCGGAAATTAGCGGTTTTGTATAATGTTCTGATATCTTTGATATTATATGAATTATAGCGAAGGGTAGTGGGAACAGATTAACCCTGACAGCATGTAAGCAGCCAAGCAGTGGCTGTTAAAAAAGTTAAGGTTGGAGCAAATATGGCGGCACGTAATTTCAAAGTTTTATATTATATTATATTTAGACTACTGCCACGACAGATCCAAAGAATGTGTTGTGTTTATTTATTAACCGAAGTACCATTGGTAATTAAATATTTTGCGAAAAAATGAAAACATTCTTAAAATCACCAAAGCATTTTACCTTTTATGTTGTATCACACATTCACATATCACGTGTAAGTTTTACTGTTCAAAATCTTTCTTAAATAAATTTTCATATCTCATAATTCGAATTCTCCGAAATTGTATACTGTTTTCGTCTCAACAAACTACTATATTGAAGCCCATAATTAATTTACTTCACACTGAAATCACAATGAAGCAACCATTTTCTTGTTCAATTAAGATTGACGTTCCGCCACCTACTTCACAGGCGGATTTATTTCGACACTTCGCATTCAGATTCCGGCAATTATTCTGCTATCAAGTGTTCAAAAATGTGTCGGATTAAAATAATGATTTTTATAACCAAATGTGTTAAATAATATGTGTCTTCACGATAGCCAAATTATATTCATTATTATTAATATTATACCTTTTAGCGGATTTTGTAACAAAATTTAGCGGGCTGAAATTCTTAGACTTGGCAACACTGCATTGGAAGGAATTGCCCACAACAGCAAGAGCGCACCCAGGCGCAAAACTTCGTTCCTGGGTACGCCCAAAACATTGCTATACCTACTAGCAATAGGTATAACGCATTTTATGCACAGCAGGGATTCTCAGAGGTAGAATTCCCTGCCCTGGCCAAACCTCATCAGCTCAGAGGCCAACGCCCCCCACAAATGGGACCAAAGGGGAAAATGACCCCTAAAACAGCTCCGAAAAGTAGAAAAAAGCCAGTCAGTGCTCGCCTCGAGCAGGTGCAGCAGACTGCCAAGAAGGCTGCCCCCACCCCGCCCCAGGCGCTGCACCAGGATAGACCGGTGCAACCTGCTCAAGCCGAGCCTTTAATGGCTCCAGAAATGGCCCAGGACGCCATTATGGAAGTAACCCCCGCGCAGAGCACAACCTCTGTGTCCCCCTCTGTCATTGCCACAATAGAGCAGCAGTTCGCTCAAAGCCTTAAGGTCCAGCAGGACCCACAACTGGGGCAGCTGTGCACACAGCTGTTCCACCTGCTAGATCCCAACAGCGCCCTAGAGGACAAGTGCAAGGCAACGATGGGCTTTGCCTTGTTGGCCAGAAAAATGGGCCAAACCAATGCCACCCCCTAGGCAGGATAATAGACCTGCAAGTAGGCCCCCTTCCATTGCCAAAATCTTGTTCTGGAATGCAGCAGGCATTCGGAACAAGAAGCAGGAGCTGATAGATTACTTGACTCGCCACCAGGTACAAATTGCGGCAATTAATGAGACACATTTATGTCCAAAACATCGTTTCTCTGTCTCAGGATACTCTTGCTTTAGGAGGGACAGAGAAAATAATGCAGGAGGCGGTGTTTTAATACTAATTAAAAACACAATAAACTGCCATGCAGCAAAACAGCCTCAATTAAACACACTAGGAGCAGTGGGAATTAATTTAAAACTCGGCGGCCAACTAGTATCTCTCTATTCAATTTATTGTCCACCTGGCCGCACACGCACGCAGATTTAAATGAATTAATAAACATATCACCCATTCTATTGGCTGTCGGCAACCTGAATGCAAAACACCCCACCTGGGGCTGCAGGGCGTGGACAGCCAATGGAAATACATTATTTAGTCACCAAACTAGGCACAACTACTTAACTCATGCGCCCGACGAACCTACATTTGAACCAACACAGGCAAATAATCAGCCTGATATTTTAGATTTTGCAATATGTAAAGGTCTTAATATGCCCTTTACATTAGAAGTAAAACATGAATTGGCCTCGGACCATTACCCCGTCCACTTAAATTTTGACCAACTGGAAACTGACGAAAGGCCAATTAGAAAAATTAAAAACTATAAACACGCAAATTGGGAAGCCTTTAAAGAGTACCTGGATGAGGAAATTAATCTGCCAGATCCTGTTAGCACCCCCGGCGAATTAGACTCTGCGATTGACCATATCACAGAGCTAATTCAAACAGGTATTAGCCAATTTGTCCCTGAAAAGACCCCAAAGCCCCATAGTGATTCTCTGCCAGCCAATATTAGGCAGCTAATCACTCAGAAAAATCGCTTGCGCAGGCGCTACTCACGAGGTAGAACAGGCCAACTCAGAACACAAATAAATGCACTTAAGAGAGTAAATTAACTCAGAAACTACCCACTGGCAAACAGACCAGTGGAATAATAAATTATCCCGCCTCACAACTAAAGACAATAGTCTATGGCACTTAACTAAAGTGCTTACAAATAAGTGCAATCCAATCCTGCCTCTTCAAGGCATAGCAGGCACTGCCTACACGCCCCAGCAAAACACTGAGGCTGTAGTTAATCACTTAGAAACAGTTTTTATACCGAACATTTAACACTGCGACCCAGCACATGTGGCTCGCATATATAGGGACCTCCGAGTGCGACTTTACCAGCCTTCAGCTGACGAACCTGAATTTACGCATGCCGATGAGGTAAAACGTATAATTAAACGTATGAAGCCCCGCAAAGCACCTGGGTTCGATACCCTACAAGCTACAGTTCTCAAGCAGCTGCCAGAGTCTACACTAGAGGCTCTGGCTAGGTGCATAAATGCAAGTATGACACTTGCGCACTTCCCCACGCCCTGGAAACGCGCCAATGTTATTGTTTTTCCCAAGCCAGGCAAGGATCAGACTTTGCCACAAAATTACAGTCCCATAAGCTTATTAAGTACGCTCTCAAAAGTGCATGAATGTGTTCTGCTGCACCGCCTCGATATTCACATTCAAAACGTGAATATTTTTCCTAACGAGCAATTTGGCTTTAGAAAAAAGCATTCCACTGTTCATCAGTTAGTCAGACTAACTGAACACATAACTACAACTTTTAACTGGCGACAATATTCAGTAGCAGTCTTTCTTGATGTAGAGAAAGCATTTGACAGAGTGTTTCATGCTGGACTACTTTTTAAAATGTACGAGAAAAATTTCCCCGATTGTTATATTAAACTCATTGCCTCTTACTTAGATAGGCGCTCCTTTGCCGTAACTATTGACTGAGCGACATCAGAATTTAAAGAAATTAGAGCAGGAGTACCTCAAGGCAGTATTTTAGGCCCAGTACTTTACAATTTATATACCAGCGATATTCCGCGGCCCCCTAATTGGAACATGAACCTAGGTGTATATGCCGACGATACAGTAATATACACGCGATCTAGAAGTGCCGAGATCGCATCTCGGCGAGCCCAGGAAATGCTCAATGAGCTAGAAAATTATTTCCGCCTGTGGCGAATTAAAATTAATGTAGGCAAATGCGAAGCTGTGGTCT
>PNEQ01059358.1:0-33624 GCA_003012365.1 Medauroidea extradentata
AAGCTCAAAATCCTCATTACAAACCCTTGTGAAATTTGTAAACAAACAACTAGCTGTCAAATCGACACGAAACTGCTCACTGTGTTCATCTCTTGCCCTAAATAATTGTCTCTGCCACCAGCGTGGAGGTCGACGCATGGACGTGAAGACATAATAAGCGGCTGCCATACACGCTAACAAACGACGACGTCGACGCTGCCGGGGCGCACTCATCACTGTTTAACTCAAAACTAGTGCACTGCGTCTATTCAGACCGAACACTGATTTGTTGGTCTGAAATTGTTCGATGAACGTGTTCGGCGAACTTTTATTTAATGTTTGTCCGTTTATCGTGTTCGCCAACACTGTTCGCCGAGCATGTTCAGCTGGTGGAGACGCGGCTTTAGCTGTTGGGAAAGTTCGTCTTCCTCGAACATATGCTGAAAAATAAAACATGTATTAGTTTACAAGGATCGCTTTCTCCCTGAAAGTTCTCATCCTCGTGTGGTTTCAAATTGCGCGTCAGTTCACGCAGTTGGTGACACTGGAGGCGTGCAACAGGTGTCTCCTTTCCAACTGCTGAAGTTGTCAGCACTGCCCCGCAGTGCTCACGTCGATCTTCATTTGTCGCAGTGTGTTTCTTCCCGGCATTCACTCCACTGAGCCGGTAAACAATAGGCGTATTTTACCGGTTGAATTGGTCACAAGCTGTTAGCAAGCGTTTGCCGAATCTGTTTGCATTTACAAGAAATCGCTAAAATGCAATATTCAGTGAACATAAATGGCTACCAACATGGGGTTACGAAATTGTGTACTTGCTATTGCCTTATCAAGTATAGAATTTGAATGTATAAAGGAAAATACTTCTTCACGAATACTTTTATTGGAAAATAGGCTGCTTTCACTATGTTTTTTACATGTACAACATAATAAATTGCAGGAGTAAATTTAGTTATGCACCTGCATATGATAAAAAATTGATATTGCATCATTTTATTTTAAAATGACTTAAGTTTCGTCCATATTTCACATAAATACAGTTTGTTTTGATTTCAGATTTGTTCGAAACAAAACAGGAAATAAAAGTAAACGTAAACATCCTGAGAACAAACCCTGTAACCGTCCTCCTGCCTCGGTTGCCAGAAACGTGCAAACACCCTCAGCCTGGTTGCAGCATGTTTGCAAACACCCTTGTAAACAGGAGCGCTAAAATGATCTGTTCACAGGTACCGCTACCAATTCAACCGCTAAAATACGCTAATGTAGGCTATACTGTGCGGCGCGGAAAATGTCTCGTCGTGACACAGGTAATCACCGACATGACACTGGATACTGTTACACTAGTAGTTTTTAAATTATAAGATTAACTTCCTTTTTAACAGCTTGACAAGTAGTGTACTTGAGTTCTGTTTTAAAGCTAGCCACTTTAACTGCAATGTTAGTTGTTAACGGACGTCAACATGGCGTTCTCGGTAACGTTCATTTTCAAAACAATATGAGTCTGAGCAAAAATCATACTGTTTTACATAACATTAACACTGTCTTTACCATTCACATTTAAATAACGTTGATTCTCGAAGGCTTCGTCACTCGTTGTAGCTTCATCCAGGAAACGCCTGCTGGTCTTCTCAGCTTTAGTTTGCACCTGGTGAGAGAGTAATTCTGGTAGTAAAACTTCGCATTGTGTACTACCTAAACTCGCTCTACAAGGTTGCAAAAGTAAGACACTAACAGCGCTAATTGATATTGACAAGTGGTGAGAAAATGTTCTCATTAACCCTAAACATCAATAAAGGAAGTGTAGCACACAAAGCTTGAACATACCTAACAATATACCAAGTAATTAACAAATATTTAATCAAAATATCATATGCAAAAATAGTTGAATATAGTTGCTTCAACAATGACATAAATAATTCAACAATTAGTCAAGATTCAATAATTCAGTACTTCGTAGTTTAGAAGCATAAGAAAAATATAAACAAATTAATTGAAAAGTTTCCTCATTAAATTACACAAACATATTTATATATTAAGAAGAAAATATAGCTCAACTCAAGGAAATGTTTCAAGGAGATGAAGAGGATTACAGAAGAACATCATTCTGCAAAGTTCCTAATAAATAAAAATCAAATTTCAAATAAACAAATGGATAACGCTGAACTGTAAGTAGAACATATTTTAGCACACCAACAATTATACACCACGTACTTTCTCTTGTATTTCTCAACATCTTGACAATATTTCATCATTCATAACCACATATCTCTTGTAGGTAAGATAGGTCAGTAGATGAGCAACAAAATTTATTAGCAATTAGCTTCAAATACTAAGTGGTCATGTTCATAGTTACGTTGAGTTGTCTCATCGGAGGCAGCATGTATACGGCGTAAAATAATAACAGTAGCTCTGCGGTGGTATAGGTTCTTCACTCAACAGGCGACTAATAAATAATCCATCAATAAGCGAATGCTTCACATAAGCATCAGCTTAGGCCGTCCACAAAATATAATTCCTCCAATACATTAAAAACTCCTCGTAGTTTCATAATAAAATTGTAAACAACATATAGGTGAACTCAGAAAATTCGCTGTTAGCTTTAGCTTCACAAAGAAAATCTTCACTTAGTATCGTAACCAAAATCGTAAGTGTTGACTGACCCACTACTTAAGGTCTTAACCAAACTAACTTAACTTGAGGTAGAGGTATTGTTAGATTGACACACATAAGGACACAGCTGGGTGATATTGTATCTACCTGCAGGTGTTGCATCGGGAGTAACCAATTTATAGCAGTTGTTTTGCACGATGTTGTGAATGAAATAGGGGCCTTCAAAAACTAAAAATAGCTTTTTGGTGACATTATCAAGTAGAGAACTCGTAGGATTGGTGCGTCGAAGTACTTTCTGTAGCTGTAAATAATCTCTTCTGGACTAGATTAAGTATTTCATCTCTCAACTTGACTTCATCTTCCTGAGGTAGCTGTACCTTCAACTGTGGTAGCATAGATGATAAGTTCAGAGCCTCAGCACAGTGGTTAGTGAGAATTTCGTAGGGGTGCATTTCTAGCAAAATATCCCGGGCTGTTAGATGCTTTAGGTGACAAAAATACATTAGATTGTGTACTTGTATTTGTAGGTAGAACATATTGATTGGCTGGACTCAGTGAAGTGGACTGGCTTACCCACTATCTACTTGAGTTCTGCTCAGGTACAGGGTTAGTTGTCAACTGGTTCAGTTGTGTTGCAGGCTGCCAACGAAAATTTCCACTGCGTGTAGGTGTTGTGGGTGGTGAAGGTGCTTTATGTTCCTGAGGTTCTTGCGATGACATAAGGTACAGTGTACCGGACTCGTATAGGTAGGCATTAGGCTTGAGGTCTTGGTTGTGTTGACCTTTGTTACACCTCCTGTTAGTGTTTCCCTGATTATTGCATCTGCCATTTCTGTAATCAGGTTGGTACCTGTGTCTTCCCCAGTTATGATAATTTCTTCCTTCACGACTCCTGTTGTTATTAAACTGAGCCCTCACATTGTAATTACCTTGTTGCAACAATGTGTTCACCCTGGGTGCTCTATAATTATTCTGATTGTTAGGGTTAGGCTGTTTATGTTGGTAATTCAGTTGTCTTTGGAAGTTGTTGCCAGCCCTATTATGTTGTGTTTGTGTATCTTGTCTGCTGGGCTGTTGTTGATACAACGGTTGTGGTGAATTAATACTAGCAGATCTTTCTTTTTCCGGACGCTGATAACTGTTCCGTTGCCTCTCAGACTGGTCTATTTAAGCAGTTGATAGGTAAAGTCACTCATGTTGGTAAATGGTCTGTCAGCCCACCGTTCTTGGTATCTTTGCGGTAGCTGTGCGATCAATATCTTCGCAAATTCTTCGTCGCTCATAGGTACGGATAGATGCCTAGTTCTCTCGAAAACTTCGCTAAAGTGCTGCTCAAGGGACTTAGTTTTCCTCGGGTCAAATCGCTCCTGATGTAAGCGTCCCCTTATACTTCCCTGGATTTTGGCATTCCAGGAACTCGGATCTAAAATCATCTAAGGTGTGAAAATTTTCTTTCTTTAGTTCCCACCAGTAGTGTGCTGTATTGTTTAAGCTGTTTCCTAGGCAACGCAGTTTGTGCTCAACGCCTAGCGAAAAATAGGAAAAGTATTCCTCCATCCGTTTTAAGTATGTGACTGGGTTCTCATACGAAAATCCGGGGAATGTTGGTAGGTTCTCCGCCCACTGTTTACTCGGATGGTAAAACATGTTAGCTGGCGTGTACATTGTATTGAGGTTAGCTGAAACATCCGGAGTTTTGCTTACATTGGTAGCTCTGGAGTTAGTCTGTTGTTGCACTGCACTGTTGACTTCGCTCGTAGCTGTGATTGGCTGCTGGTGTGCGCGCATGTACTCTTGGGTAGTATTTTCTGACATGGCGGCGCTCTGTGTTTTCTCAACGGTCGCTAATCTTAGTTCTAATTCGGCTAGTCGGTTGTCAGGTACGTTGCAAGTTGTGTTAGGCGTTCATGTTTCAACAAGCGACGTGTGTTCCTCCAGGCTTGTGTTAGTATTTGTCACGCTTATTTGTAATTGCTCCAACTGCAGTGTTAATGTGGAGTTGCTGTTTTCAACGGCAAATAAGCGGCTCCCTAGCCTGCTTATTTCTACGCTAGTTGCTCCTGCGTGTGTCGGGATGCTCTCTGTCCGTGCCTCGATATCCTGCAGTTGTGTAGTTATCTCGGTAACTTGAGATGCAGTGTTATGTTGGTGGGTTTTTATTTCAGTGATTTCTTGGTTCAAATTACTGGCCTGCATTTCCATTGTGTTTACGTGAGTACGCAGCTGTTCCATGTTGTTAATATGCGTGACTTGTGTATCAATAACCTCAAATTTACTGGCGATTTCAGACGTGAGCTGTGTCTTAACTGTATTTATTTCTGAGGTTATTTGGTTTTTCAGTTGTGCATTACTAGCGGTAAGTTCGGCCTTCAACTCACACATTTGTGTATACATTTGCGTATGATTTGCCGCGACTTCAGCTTTCATTTGTAAAATTAACATCGTTATATTTGCCAACGGGTCTGGACTTTCCGTAGTTGTGTTGACATTTGTGTTGGAAGGTAATGAAATCATTGTATTTTCATTCAGGCCTGTGGTTTGTGTGTTGGTAATTATTACTGCGTTCGTATTTGCTAACTTAATAATGGACTCGTCCAACGCCATACTTGACGCAGCTGTGGTCAACGGGATCGCGGCTTCTGCGCATGTGTCGATGGCGTCACTGTCAGCCATGACAGCATTTACGTTCTCACTCTCAAAATTTGTTTGGCGTGCCCCACTAAAATTTTGTTCTACATCAGAACTACAGTCTTCCGAACTTGACTGGATTTCAGGAACGTGGTTTACGCTTTTTGAAATTGGTTTCGACTGCCTATAGTCGACTGATTCGGCGCTTCGTAAGAAATTCCCTTTTTCGGCGTCCGACTCCATAGCAAGAATGAATAAACACAAAAAAAATATTACGTGACTCAACAAGAAAATTAAGGAAATAAATTTACGAAGAACCTGCAAGTTCTAAGCCCCGCAGTTGGTCGCGTCATTATTATCTTTCCCCTTTGATTTTTCAAATGATTGTAGATGTGTGAATGTGTTGTAGTGCGTGTGAGCTTTTTCTGTGATAACATATTACACTGGTGAAATACAGAACACTGATAAAACCATCTACACAGAGAACACGTAATTAGAAATAGCAAAGAAGGAAAATATAATTAAAATAAAAAAAATAATTTAGCGGAAGATAGGTGCTATTCCCTACACTGTAAAGAAAATCAGTGAATATTACCAGTAAGTACTGCTCTCAACCAGATACAACAAAACATATTCACAGCACTCACAAAAGCTTAAATATGAAATGATAATTGCAGAAACTGTAGTTAATGTTCTATTGATAAAAGAAAATCTGTAATTTAATCTTGCACGGCTATTACATTTAAATTTGCTTAGTCGGTAGAATTTAAGTCTCTAAAATTATCTCAGACCTCTGGTTAGGCTTAGGTTCTCCTCAATTAATTGCCAAAAAAAAAATTAGAAAATTAATATAACACTTTGAAACATTAATAAATAATGTTGGAGTCTAAAGCAATAAAATGTAAGACGTTTGTACTGAAGACAGTTCCTAGAACTTATAGTAAGGCTCGTAAGCGTCTGTCTTACACGTCATCCCTCGTCGTCCTCAAGTTCACTCCAAACTAAATAGAAATTAACACAAAATTGCCTCTTCTGAACCTGGCAAACTTAGAGCACGACTTCTTGGACCTAGGTTCCGCTCCAATAGATCCCTAAAAAATTACGATGACGGCAGGATCGGCGTCTCAGCAGAGAAGCCTGCCGTGGGACGACATGCCCTAGGAGCTTTCCAAGAAGAAGTGACGCTAACTTAAAACTCATTTGCGGAAATCGCAAAAGAGAAATTATCACAGTTTCTCATACTAAGAGAAATTAAAAAAAAATTAGTATTGTTACTGATCACAGTAATCAAGGTTTTCTTTAACTTCCGTGCGTCATAGCACACTGATAAATATATAAACACAAAACAATATTACAAGGGATATTAAAAATTGAAATTATTAAAATTTGACAATTCTTATAATGAAAATTATGACTTCAAATATACAAAATATGACTTCAAATTAAATTTAGCATCAATCACAATATAAATTAATAAAGTACATCAAGTAAATTAATTACATAAATTAAGAATATTTATTTAGAAAACAATTAATTAAAAATGTAGGTGGACAACTGTAGACATACTACACTAGCCTATCTAAGGACGCTACACAATTGACCCCTTTATGACTGTGTAAGCGCTACTAGTAATGAAGTGTTTTTTAACAATGCAATATAACATCGTACTAGTGCTCCTAGCGACTGCGACACGAACTTGCTACTTGTAGTTCCATATAAGCAATGATAAAACAACACTAGTGTGCCAGTGGCGCCAATCGGTCATAACACTGTCAATTTTCAACGCCTTTGTCCAGACCCATTCCTATATGGCCATGTACACAACAACTTGTAAGCCTTTTTACCTTACTTCTTATTTGTAATACATGCAAACAGAGTCTGACCAAACTTTGGAAAATTGTGTTGAGATATCCAAAATATGAATTGTCCTGACTGACACACTCACTCACTCATCAACGCACAGCCCAAGCCGCTGGACCTAGAACTACGACATTGTTAGGGAAGCTTCCCCTTACCTCGTAGGCACCCACTAAGAACGGATTTTTTTTTAAATTTGATAATTAAGGGGGTGAAAAGGAGATAAATGTGTTTTAAAATAATAACTGATATCTCATTAACCGGGGAAGCAATCAAAAATTTTTTAACTCAAAATATTGCCCAAACAAATTTTTCCGTTTTGCGAAATTCGAAAATAAAGGGAGTGGAAAGCCGTAAAATGTGTTTTTAATTAATTCGTGATTTCTCCTAAGCCATTTCAGATAGTGAGGTGATTTTTCTTTAAAATGATGCTTAAATAAATATCTAAAAATAGTTTTTAGAATTTCTCGAAATTCGTCTTTGAAAGTTGTTAAAAAATAAAACGTGTTTTTAATTAATCCCCCTTATTTACTATACCAGTGGAAAAATTTAAATGGTATTTTATTTAAAATAAATCTTACGTAAATATCAAAATAGTAATTTCAGGATTTTTTCGAAATTCGTCTTTGAAAGCTGTTAAAAAATATGTGTTTTCAAAATTTTTTAATAATCATCTGTACCGCTTATACCCGTTGAGATATCGTGATGATTTTTTTGTAAGAATGAAGCTTATGTAAATATCTACAAATCAAATTCAGGATTTTAAGAAATTTGAAAATTAAGGATGTGAAAAGTTGTATAATGTTACAGTCTCCCGAAATAAGAGAGTGATCATAAATAAATAATTCAACAGTTATTTATCTTTGCCATGCTACTCATAAATAAAACCTCTTTGGACTGTAACCTGTACATACGAAATACTTATCACGGCATCCTTTAAGCATTCACTCAGGTATTGTATAAAGTTTGTGGTGTGAGAGGGTGGGGTTACGGGTTCGTATCCCGTGCAAGATTTTGCGATGGGAATTACCTTTAACATCATACGAGCATATTGCGCGCGCTCTATGCACTGAGCTAAGACAATTTATTGTTCACTGTTATTGAGTACGCTAGCCTTCGTCACATATTTTATCCAGTGAATTAAAAAAAAAGTGTTTTGCAATTAAAGTACGCTCGGCGAAGTGGACTGGATAAAGCTGTTTGTATTTGTTGTTTTAAAGATACACAGAGAATATAGTAATACCATCAATTAATACGTGTTTAAAAGTTGGTTACTCTTTTCTATAGTACACGGGGGCGAAGCCGCAAAAGGACTGCTAGTTATATATAAATAAATAAATATATATACAGATATGTGTGTGTGTATACCAGCAGTCCCCCGTGTCTTTGCACACGAATATTATTCGTAACTGATAACATTTACTTTCATTGAAAAACCTCTTTGTACACAAGATTGGAACTTCAGTCATCAAGTGTTAGAATGTCCAAGCAGCTAGTTGAACTAATTCTGCAGCAGGAGATGTAGCCATAGCTGTCCACGCGAAAAGTTGTCTTACGTTTGTCCCAGTCACTAACAGCGACATTGCCTGGGACTTATTTATATCCACATCAATGGTGATGTTGTGAGGTAATTACAGAATCTCTTTGTTTGAGGGTAATCGAATTAGAAACGTCTTATTTACCCTGTGAACAACCATTGGTAAGGGTACCCTCAATTACATATTTTCCAAATATTTACTTGAAGTTTACTGCTATTAGAAAGTTATCGTGTGAAAGCTTTCGCTGAAACGTCTTTGGTGCCCCAACTTTGAGATTAGTGAGATGATATACGTGAGTTGATATACAGAAACCTAAGTGGAAAGTGAACTGCGTAATAAATTTTACCCCTTTCAAACGACTTCATTTAAATTGCACTAATTCGTCTGCCTTGTAGTTTTTATACGCCAGAATTGAACATTCGCACGCAGCTTTTAACGGAATTCGAATCCAGAACCTCCCGGAATGTAGACCTCAGCAACAAATAACTGCGTCACGTGACGTCGAATTCATGAAAATAAATTTCAATTCAAAAAATAAAATATTCGTATCTTGTACTCACAAAAGTTTTATAATCCGTCTCGATATGTTACTGTAGAGTGAAATTTCTGTATAAGTTATTTCTCGCTAGTCGTACTTGCTTTTCGGATCGTCTGCCTTGAATTATTAGAAATCAAGTTATTTTTACAGTAAAAATTTTTACATATAATGTTTTAAATACTTACGTAAGCATCAATATGAGACGAAAAATACCTCAATATCTTTACTGGACAGATTGATATCATCGGCTGGTGGTAAACAAATTTTGTGCTTTTTCACCCTTTTGTCTGTCGAATTTCGAAATATTTTAAATTCACATCTTTAACGTTTGTATAAATATTCGATTGTAGTGCAAATCACGACGTTAGCCCGTTCAGTCGAATCAAAATCGGTCATTAATGAAAATACACATATTACCCCTGGACAGTAGTAAATGTTTGAATTTCGAAAATTCTAAAAAAAAAAACCGTTTTGCGATAATTTCTGTAATCATAATCCGGAAGAAAAAAATAAACTGCATATATCGGCAAATTCGATAGATATTGAGGATTTATCTAAAACGCATTCAAGGTGATTTAACCTCCAAAGAGAGTGAATTTCGAAAAATCCTCTAATCACGTTTTAGAATACGTTATTGGTGTCTCGTGAATGTGAAAAACATGACCATAGCTCGCTGAGCTCAAGATACAGAGACGATTAATTTAAAGCAAATTTCACCACTTTTCATGCTTTTTCACCTCCTTACGTGGCGAATTTCGAACATTCGTGAAATTCCTTTTCAGGTATTTGAGTAAGAATCAATCTTAAACAAAAAACCTATCACAATATAAAAATGAATGTGATCGATGTATAATTATCCATTGAGAAACGAAAACAGATTTTACCCCATTTTTACTTTTTTAAACTGAATTCGGAAAATATATTTAAACTGTATTTAGATATTTACATAAGCATCAATCTAAAGTTCAGAGCACTTTGATATCTCGATTGGTTCGATATATATGGAGGAATAATAGAATACACATTTTACATATTTTCGCACCTTTAATTAAATAATTTCAAAACTTCTTAGAGTCCTGTGATAGATATTTGTGTACGTAACCAATTGAAGTATAATTTACAACGATAGTCAATTATGATTGTGATAAAGACGATTCACAAAAAAACACATTTTGCCTCTTTTTTTCTTGAAGCTGTACACCACAATAGTGGCTTTGCAAATACTCACGATCAATGTAATCATTCACAATACCGTTCTTATTGTCTGTTAGATTTCATTTTTGCTCGCCAAAACGTCGCTTTGTAAGGGTGGATATCTCCCTTACAAGTTACTGTACGATATATTTCGTATGTAACGTTTTCTAATCCATTCTGGATAGAGCAATTGAGCACTTCCAAACACAATGTACGCAGTATTTATTGCCTATGCTCACCTGGTACTCTATCGCTTCAGCCAAAGCTTCGCGTGCATTTTTCACGAGAACTATGAGCCCTAGACAGTTGCAATAAGAGGACCATTTTTATTACAAAGCTCGCATTACTAAATAAAACATCGTCAAATGTTTCACTATCCCGATGGCACAAACGATTTGTCCACTTAGAGGGTGGCCACCCCTGTTCTTTCAGTAATGGCTGAAGGTAACATCCAGCATTTGATGTGGGTTTGAAGACTATTATAACACAAATCAATGTTCAGAGTATTTTCGTTCTACATAATTCTATTTCCGATATTTAAAACAAATACGGTTTTAAATTCGATATTCTGAGGCTCATTACTCCCACAATATTACACTTAGGTACAAAGTGTCTTTCTTATGCTCTACTTTACTTTCCATAAGGAATCACCTCCCTGCGTTTGTACCTGTAGTTCAGGACCATCTTGTATATATACTAGCAGTCCCCCCAGCTTTGCTCGCGAGTATTATTCGTAACCTATAATATTTTACTTCAATTGAATAATCTCTTTGTACACCAGACTGTTACTTCATTCATCTAGTTTTGGAATGACAAAGCTGCTAGTTGAGCTAACTCTGCAGCAGGATAAGTGGCTATAGCTACCAACGCGAAAAAAACAGACCTAAGTTTGTACCTGCCTCTAATAGCGACTTCACGTGGGCCTTATTTATAGCACTGCAAAGTTGATGTTGTGGGGTAGTTACAGACTCTTAAATGTAAGAGATAAATCGAATGAAAAACGTCTGATTTACCCTCTTGAACAACCATTGGTGACAGTACCCTCAATTGCATATTTTCAAAAAGTTCACTTGAAGTTTAATGCCATTTTAAAGTTTTGGTGGGAAAACGTTTCGCGGAAACGTATTTTGTGCACCAACCTTGAAATTAGTGAGATAATATATGTGAACTGATGTTGTTGAGGAACCTAAGAGAAAAATGAACTGCATAGCCTAATCCATTTTACCCCTTTCAAACGACTACATGCAAACTGCACAAGTCCAATTTGCCTTATAATTTTTGTGTGTCAGAACTGAACGTTCGCACGCAGTTTTTAACGGAATTCTAACTCAGAACTTCCCGGAATGTAGACCTGAGCTACGAACAACTGCGTCACCTAACGTTCAAATAATTAATGTAAACAAATTTAATTTTAAAAATAAAATATTAATGTCCTGGGTTTATAGAGGTCTCACGCAACATCACGTCTCGATAGGTTACTGTAGAGTGGAACTTCTGTATAATATATTTATCACTGGGCTTACTTGCTTTTCGGATCATCTGCCCTGAAAGTTTACAAAGTTAATATTATTCTTAATAATCATGTTATCTTATAAAGTAAAAACATTTACACATAAAATTCTAAATGCTTACCTAAGCATTACTCTGACGTGAACAACACCTCAATAACTCATACTGGTTAGATATTGTGTGTTGATGGAAAACAAAATTTGTGCCTTTTAACACTTTTGGGTCCCGAATTTTGAAATATTTTTATCTCGCACCTAAAACATTCGTATTAAGTATCCAAATGAAGTGCAGATCACGACGGTAGAACGTTCAGTTGAAACAAAATCGATAATTCATTAAAAAATACATTATGATCCCTGCTCAGTACTGAGTGTACGGATTTCGAAAAATCTTAAAACCGTTTTGTGAACATTTCTATATTCATCATCCTAAAGCAAAAATTAACTGTATATCTCGACGGGTTCGATATATATATATATATATATATATATATATATATATATATATATATATATATATATATATCGAGGAATTATCTAAAACACATTACAGGTTTTTTCACCTCCTAAGAGAGTGAATTTCGAAAAACCATTGAATCACGCTTTAGAATACTTTAACGGTGTCTTGTGGATGTGAAAGACATGACAATAGCCCGCTGGGATCAAGATTTATCAACGGTTAATTGAGCAAACACTTCACCAATTTTCACCCCTTTTCGCCTCCTTAGGTGACGAATTTGAAAAATTCGTGAAATTTCTTTTCAGTTATTTTAGTAAGCTATTCTTTTACAAAAATCACGTCGCTACAAAAAAACTCAATGGAATCTATATTTATCGATTGTGAATCGAAATCATATTTTACCCTTTTTTTAACCTCTTAGGGGTCGAATTAGAAAGATATATTTTAACGGTATTTGGGATATTTTAAAAGCATGATTCTAAAGAAATGAGCATTTCGATATCTCGATTGGTTCGATAGATATAGAGGAACAATCGAAAACATATATCACGTATTTTCACGCCCTTAATTAAAGAATTTCGAAACGGCTTGGAGTCCTATCATAGGCATTTGTATACGTTAACAGTTGAAGCAAAAATCACGATGATAGTCAATTGTGTTTCAGTAATATAGACGATTCATAAAAAACACATTTTGCCCGTTTTTACTGCTTCAAGGTCGAATTTAAAAAAAAATCCTAAAACTGCTTTTTGGGTTTTATGTAAGCAACATTTTGAAAAAATACCAACTCTCTATCCTAAAGGGTTCGATATATATCGATAGTTAATCGGAAACACATTTAAGTTCTTTTCACTCGCTTAAATGTTGAATTTCGGAAAATCCTTAAATTTGCTAACATGCATTTTTATGGGTGTCTTATTAAGTAAAATTCACAATGATAGGCCGCCGGAGTTCGAACTCTATCGACGTGTCTGCGGAAACACATTTCACCCCTTTTCACCTTATTAGGGGTCAAATTTCAAAAAAAAAAAAAATCCCTTCATAGTGCTCTCCTACAAGCTGATGGGAACCCCCACAAACATTTTTCACGATTCTAGGTTCAGTGGTATGGGCTGCAGTTTGATATGTCAAGTCATTCAGTCAGTCAGTCAGCGTTAATTTTTATGTATAGAGAGAGATAAACTCATATAGTACACACGACACACAAACGATCGAAGGACAACAGTTTTTTTTTTAATCTGGATACAGTAAGAACAAAATACATAAATCGTATTTTATACTATACATATATTTAAAGTTAGATGAAATTCATTCTGGTAGTTGCTAAGATTTCTTGAGTGAAAAAAATTTGCTTCAAATTCTGCCACTGTGTAACAGTTAAAACATCATGAACAAAATACATACACGATGTGTCACTTTTCTTCGGACTGTGTGTGTGTTAAATTTGATGAAATTCTGAAAAACGGTTGATCAGGTATTTCGTGTGCTCTAAAAATGATTTACCTGTCACCATTTAGCTAATATAAAGGCGGCATAAAAAAAACAAACGTTAAATTAACTTACTTTAAGAAATTCGAAAATAAAATTGTTCCTCAGATATATCCTGAAAAACAGAATAATATAGTCGACAGTTACAACATACAAACAGGGCATAAACAAAAATATAACTGTTTCATAACTTTATAAAGTAAAAAATTTAATGTGTTACGAGTATGAAGTAATGCTGATATATGATTGCACAGTTTACTCGTGCTAACAAAACATAGGCTATTCAAACAGCCTCCATTTGTAAAATTCGAATACGGTATGAACAAACAAATTCAAGTCAACTTAGTAATAAATATATGTTAAGGGATTTTGATGACATTTTTTGTCTGACATTTAGTGTGTCTAAAAAAATCTACAAATACCCGCCAATTTTTTAATGTGAACACCAAAAGAAAAAAATAACACAGAAGTTAAAGCAGCTTACTAATAATTATGTGTGTACCAAAATAAATGAAATTAAAAAAAGAATTACTTTAAATAGACATAGGTATTGTGGTAAGAATATATCAAGGGCCACCATAAAAAATGAAATTGTAATAAGTTGAACGAAATACACAAATGTCAGTGGAATATGTAACATACTGTATATGTTGTACCCTGGTTCATACAATTATGGAAAAATATTTCCTGAGTTGTAATGTTACGCTGAGTGATAGCCACCGCTTAAAAAATGTGAACATTGCAAAAATTAAATACACGAAAATTCAAGTCAGCCAAATTAGAAATATAGGTGTACCCAGTCTCAAGAAATTTGGAAAATTTCGCCTTGAGATAAATTACACTACAAAAAAACATGAAAAGGCCACCGATTTAAAATATAAAACCGTAGGATGAACAAAACATACATAAGTCTAGTATATCTGCTCCATGATTAATGAAGAATGGACAAATATTTTGTCGAATATGACATGCTATTCAAAAAATATAATAATAGCCGTAATTATAATAATATGACAAATAGATTATCCAAATATTAAAGTGTCTGGTCTACGTGTTATTTAGATAGTGCTTTATGTGTTTGAAGATTAATGAAATGCAGATAAACATTTGCTGATTCATGATGTATTATGTTTAAGATATAAACATTTTTGCCATTACGAAAATATGAAAGAGGATGAACGAAATACATAAAAGTGAAGTCAGCATTGTATGTAGTACGCGTGTAACACGTTCAATGGAATTCGGGAAAATATTTCTTCAGAGATATTGTACATCATGAAATGTTAAAAAATAACCGCCAACACGAAGGTATGAACTTAAGGAGGTATCGAGTAGGCCTATGTCAAGCAGACGACTGGAATACTCAATAGTTAATAAAGCTAGAACAACACATCGTAATTTAGTGAAACTTTTTGCCGAGTAGATACTATATCAGCGGACGTTTATTTATATAGCACTATGCAGTAGAATGCTTTACTTTCAAGAAAAAACTTAAAACATGTTTTTAAATAAATCAGTGATTTCTCTAGAAAAATGGAAATCTGTAATTTGTATTATTTTAACATGATAATATCTAAACCTCTATAATAAACGAATTCTAAAAATACGCATGTTTTCATTTTAAAAAATTAACATCTGTGAACTTCTCGCATAGAAATTTTCAAATTGTTTAATTATTTTGAAATCAAAATTTTATGACATAGGTACATTTAAAGTAACTACTCCCACTGACATTATAGCGCATTGCTAATCGGTTATGATACTTCTTTAAATTGGCATTCACACTACCATTACTTCAATGTTTTTCCACAGTAACGACGAAATACTTCATGGATTCAACAAATAATTAAGCACGGGACGTCACAAAGTGATGGAACACATTTAGTGACATTACTTGCTACGTTATTAAATACTAAAAATTATTTTCTCAATATCTCATCCCACTGCCTATGGACATAAAATTTAAAAGTGGCTTTAATATGTATTTTATAGCTTTCTACAAGATTAGCTTTTGGTTAATATGTAGAGATGTGCACTAATTTACCCCTCCCCCCAAAAAAGAAAACATTTTCATTTCAGTTTAGACATAATAGGTATCATTATCGGTTACTAAATATACTGGTGAACCAAACACAGGAAATATCCAAATTCTCAAATCCTTACATATCTTGGAGGATTTCATACATCTAAGAGGAAAGAATAACACAAATTTAGAAAAACTATGAACAACCACCAAAATAGAAGCACAAATATTCCGGATTTAGAGTAAGGCAGAGGTCCAAAGACACCAAGATAGATCCACTCTGAAGGATACTGCCTAACAGTGGTTGAATATTGGTCTGAAGCACGAATATTCGTAGGTTTTGTCATTTGGTAATCCTTACAACCATATACACCACTCATATCAGCCTTAATATTTGGCCACCAAAACATCTACTTTATTTTCAACAATGTTTTCTTTTGACCCAAAAGACTGACAAAATAAAATTGATGATAATATTTTAATATCATGTGACGCAATGCTGCCAAAACAAAAATATTTATAGTACTATGATTATCCATATAAACAATAAAACTTCACGAATTTCAAAAGTGGATGCTGTTATTTGATTACTCCCTTTTCTAAAATTATCACATTTAGGGTCAGTGTGCTGATGCTCCTGCAGAGCAATATATGCTTGAGGAAAAGCTGAAACAACAAAAAATGGAGCAACCATCTTTGGTCCTTGCGAGAAAGCGTCAACAAAATTTACTCCAACAACCTATCCCTGGCCGTTCCCTTTCTCTACGACCTCCTGTTCGTGATCTACAGGTACCTCAACCATACCTGATCTGAATCTGAATCCAAAACCTATTTCTTCACAAAATCCTGAAATTTATTAGCGGCGAATATTCTCGACAAACAATCTACTACACTATTTTCCGACCTTTAACGTGATGGACTACATATGTATGCTTTGTAAGTCTTATTAGCCAACGAGCAATAAACCGAACCGGTTTTTGGTAGATAAAATCCAACTAATAATCTGGTTTTCTGTAAACAACACAAATTCTTTACTCTCAAGATAATCAGTAACTTTATCCAAACAACACAGCCAAAATTTCCTTTTTATACACGGTATAATTTAATTCAGAAGCGGTCATTGACCTGCTAGCAAATTCTATGTGAACAATTCTCGCATCTACTTCTTGTCACAAGACTGCCCTCAATGCACTTGGGCTAACATCCACCTTAAGAATGAAATGCTTGTGAATGTTTGGCAAATGCAGTACTGGAGGGAAACACAACTTCCTTTTAAGTTTAAGAAAAGTATTGCCATGATCTTTAGCCCAAATATACTCTCACACTTTCCGCTTTAACACATTCAATAGAGGAGCAATTTCAGCAAAATCAGTTATAAATTTAGTGTAAAATCCAACCGTATCGAGAAAATTCATGACTCCTTTGACATTATTCGGCACAGGAAAATTTGCAATACGCCTAATATTTTCAGGATCAAATAACAGCTGTACTTCTAAAATAATTAACCCGAAATTTTCACAAGGGTCTTTGCCCAAGTCATCTTGTCCAGGTTGACAGTCAACACAGCATTGCGAAAAGCTGTAAGGACTATACGCAAATGTTGAAAACAAAAAATTATACAAATACTCCTCTCATATCTGAAACAAAATTCTGGACATAACTTGAGGACCACAGTTCACCCCCATCGGTAATAAAGTACATTGATAATGTCCCCAAGGAGTAACGAAAACCATTAAATCCCGAGAATCCTCACGCAAATTTCACTGCAGAAATGCGGGGTTAAAATTCAATACAGTAAAATATTTTGTCTTTCCCACATGCTGTGAAACCGCTTCAATTGTAGGCAAAGGGTGAGGGTCAACATACATTTTCTTGTTCACCGCCCAGTAAACACAATTCAGCCTTGCTAACTACAGTGCTGGACTAACATGACAACTACAATATTTTTCCACTATGCCTTCCTATTCTAAATCCTAAATTAACATCCGAAAAGTTTTAACATTAGGAGGAGAAACGAAGCAGGGAGCAGATGTAACAGGAATATCATCAACTCTACTTAAATTATATGGATGCTGTGTAAAATGCAAAATCTTTTTAGTTATATCAGGAAACTCAGAGTATAATGCTTGCAATACAACTTCCTGAGAATCCATAAGACATTCAACTTCCGTAAGTTTTAACCTAATACATTTATTGGAAAAACAACAGGGCTGTTTTTGCGCAAACCAAATACCAATAATTTTGACACACGAATAGAGGCTTGAGTTTTTCTTAGGAAACCATGACCCAGTAATATATCATGATTGAGTCCAGGAAGAATTCTAAACCAAAATCTCAAGGAAAAATATTCAAACAACTTTAAAGAAGGCTCGTCTCCCCGAATATATCACCCCACCACCATTTAAAGAAAATCCAAATATTTCTCCCCTTCTATGTAAACAATACCCTTTTGGTAAAACCACAAGCAACTGATTAAAAATCTCTGGCTAATTTAAATTTCTAATCTGCATAGCAGCGTACTATAAACCATGTTTCCTTTCCAAGGAAATATTTTTTATATTGTATAAATACCTCAGTCTAAAGACGCATGGGACATCTGGCCCGTAAATGTCCCAAATTTCCACAAAAATTATGCTGAACATTGAATAAGGAGGTATGGGATTCCCTAGTCTTACTACTTTCTTTTTGGTGCTCCCTATTTGGAAAGTTTTACCTACGAAATCATTACCCATACCATTGAATGAAATCCTGTTGGAAGAAGTTCACTGACAACGGATTCCACAGTGATAACATGTATTCAGTAAGAACTTTGGAGGCTGCAATCATGAATCGTGAGATTCAGACAGAAAGTAAGTTGACTTTCTACACATAAAATTCATTTGAAGAAAGGTGAACCAACCACGTTGTTCAAGAAACGAAGCATTGTTCAGGAAGATCATCAAAAGGTAGCTATCACAAGTAATACGACACGGCAAAGGGTCAAAGGGCATCACTCAAGAATGTACAATTGCATCAATTACCGCCAAATGGAATGGAGTAGTCAAATGTAACGATTTAATACTTTAAAGATGTCCTCAGATTAGTTCCAAAGGATGCACAACGTTTTTATGACATCTTGAATAATGTACAACAAGGAAACTTTGTTGATGATATTGAAGGTTGTGGTGATAATAATGAGAATGCAGAAACGTATACATCTGAACAGTAATTTCCAAGGGTTCCCCATGATTAACTGTTGACTTGTTGTGTATTATCCTGTTTCTGATAGGAATTTTCATTTTCATTGAAATGTCTGCTTATAACAAATTTATCGTCATTTGACTTTCGTTTGCGAATGTTTGTGTTTGGAAGACTAGGCCATTGTTGCCACTAACACAAGATGTAAGACACATATTTTTTTTATTATTGTGTTAGTTAATTTGCTATACCATTTAAATATACGAAATTTTTTGCGTGAAACATAATTATAAGTGTTATGGGGGCTTAACATGTTTCCATATTGCATATAATTGTACGAAAGTTTATTATAGGCATCTCGTACACAAAAGGCTACCACCTTAACACCCTTACAACCTAATCGAAATTCCAAATACCTAAATAAAAATATTTTTCACGTTGCATTTCGTGCTTTTAACAAGATTATAATATTAATCATGTCGTAATATCAAGAAATGGTTTTTAAATATTCTAATATGCAGTCTTAATTACTAGGGGCTGGAAAATTACGCGGATTAAATCACTTGCATGTTAGAATGCACAGTCCTATGCATACTCAACAGTCCAGTTGTCAACTAGCTGCTGCTCAGAAACAACATACAATGAACGAATATGCGCGGCTTCAGTATGCATAGGACAATGGATTATTTCATGCGGGTCATTGAATCGGCGAAATTTTCCTACCCCTATTAATGAATCATATTACTGTGTTACAATCTTGCTGCAAAAAAGAAAGAAACTGTTATTTTGAAATATTTCCAAGTCTCAAAATTCCCTGTCTAAACTGATACATTTACATATAACTTCTGAAATTTCCAAATTTCAAACAAACATCTACTGAACGTCTCTGATGAGCTCCAGCATGATGCCACAGGAACCCGAGTGTACTATTCTGATAAAAAGGACGCATATTTATTGCAAAAAATGTACCCCTACTTTGTTTGCATCGTGCAATCATAATTCAATTACATAATACAAGAACATCAACGCCCCCTTACTACGGTGGCGCTTTCTATTACAAAGAGTTTTGCTAGCCGCATGAATACATAAAGACCTAACTTTCTCGGTTAAACACAACACACGTGCCTGCCGAAGTCCAATCAAGGTGTAGCTGTCGTCACAGCAGCAAACTGACCTAGATGGGGCACAGCTGGCTTCTCTCTTGTCAGTTGAACACATACCGAAGCAGCAGCTGGTCGTGCCATGCATCGCAAACTTCTGTTTGGTTTGTAGCTGCAATTTTGTTCAGTTTTAACAATTTAGCCACAGTTTCGGTGTCGGAGTTAATAATCTTACGAGCGTAAAACCGCGGTAAGCTACTGAAGCGTTCCAGTCTTCTTCAAGAAAACACGCAACTAATTAATCGTGTGTGGTATGTAGTAAAGTTCAAAAACATAAATGGGATAGGCTCAAAATAAAATTAAAATATTGCTTGTTGCCCTTCGTGTGCGACTGATAAAATGAAACTATAATTTAAAACAATTTCTTACATTGTCACATGCTAGCGTAATATCCGCTTGGAGCCGATCGTGTACTATGTTGCTATGCGTGTGCTGTGCGTCTATGTAGCAGCTGCTGCTATGTGATAAACAGGTTTAACTTGCAGTAATTCTGTGCAATTTGCGCGTTGCAAGTGCAGCCTAGCCCCAAGAAGAAAGTTGTGATGTATTATCTTACATATTCACTATTTATTGTTATTTATCACCTAAGGCAGCAAGTAAGTTAATATTATTTTTATGTCGACGCTGTCGATTAATGGATGAATTATATTTTTACATATTTTGGGTAGTTTGCTCTATGCACGAGAGAACTGAATATAGCAAAACAACACATTCTTATCATATAAAGAAAATATCTGCGTTTTGTTTGGCCAACGTTAGCCCAAATTGATTCAATGGTTGGCACTAAGCGTACAACTCACCTTAGAACACTTAAAATACCATTGCATAATGTGATGGATATTTGTAAAATATGGGTTACGTCGATGTTGGACCATTTTTGGATAAATGTGGATTTAATGTTATATATTGGGTCAACTTAGGCATGACTATCATTTAGATGACAAGCTACCGTAATTTTTTCGAAGTTGGCCCAAACTTGCAACAAACAGTGAGCTTACGTTGGCCCAAACCGCTACTGCTACTGGGATAACAGACGTACTATTCAACCAGTTGTATTACTTAACATTGATTATTGCAAGATTACCAGACGCATTATTTTAAAATACTAATGTAATGGTCTTGCAAGCGGATGTTTTCTATTTCGTTCTGCTGTGTTCCTCGAGCTAGATTTTTTCACCACATTGTTTGAAGTTAGCTGTTCATAATATAAGAACGTCTCTTTGTATACAATTATGACTGGAAAATGTGGGAACTCACAATGACAACGATGGCTTTATGTGGGCTGATCACACACTAGTGTTTCACATTGCTTACCCGGGAAAATTATATAATATAGAGTTATACTAAGTTTAATTATAATAATAGTTAGAAATATATATATATAATCCTGTGGATGAGTTTATCAAAGCTAGATTCGCGTCGTTAGTTGCTGTTGCAACAGTAAAGGTTCAACTTGGTTCATATGAAGAATACTTCAGGTTCAATACAGAACATTTCCTAGACCGCACCATAAAGTTGACACCAATATCTGTGTAAAATGTACCTTGCTGAACTCATTTCTATTGGTTTCCCTACTTGTTGTAGAGTAAGCGTTAGTCTTATCTCACTCACATCTAATAACAATATGTATCGTGAATGCGGCCTGGAGTGTGTTCGGGGACGTTGACGACCACGTGACTAGGCCGACGTCTTTATTGCTGGTTTTACGCACGCCTTAAAATCCCTGTGTTCAATGTATCCCTCCGCTACCCAAGCCTCACCTCGTTCCTGCTGGCGCATGCGTCTTGGGCGTCGACGATCGCGGTTCCCAAGGCTCATATGCGTAGTCGTTTTATTCCTGTATTGGCACAGGTAGCGACAAGACGTCTATAAGGTACGTGCGCTCCGGTAGTTGGTAATCTGGAGCTTAACCCTCCCGACACTTGGTGGCGGCACTGTCATGATGTGTTTTGGTAACTCATGACTTCTTGCTTTTTTCAAAATTCTATTTCGAATCGCCGTAGCACATTAACCGTTTCGGGTTCAGATTATGTTGCTGGCTGTAAAATGGCACACCTTTTATGTTAGCCTGTTTGAATTTTCATGAGCTTTCATGCTATTGTTAAAGGTTTTCGTCAGTTTGTTTCCCCTGGAACGCACGCACCGTAAATTAATTTACCCTGTCGTTTACCTTGTTATTTTTGTAATTCACCGTCACTTTAGTAACCTATTTGCGGCACTTGGTAGTGCCGTAGGTACTTTACATGTTCAGGTATTTTGTACGTTCAAATTCGCACCGACAGGAATCAGCTTGACTTTGCACTCTGTTAAATTGTTATTTAGTTTGTATGGCTCGCCGCCTTTTTTCATTGTAATCGCACATGTATAATGTATCGGGTGATTGTGGCCCTTTGCTCCCGAGGGTTGAGTCCGGTGCAAATGTACTAGTTTCAGGCATGTCAGACTTTTCCCACGTGAAACTTAGCCCCTGTGCGGGCAAATTTATTATTGTCATAGATTCATAGTTTCTACCTATTGTCCTTCGAGTGCATTATCGCGCTGCTCTTAACTTGGTAAATTGTCTAGTTGTGTCAGGTGTGCCACCTGATTCTTTCTATTCACGTAATTAACATTGAGAGTATGTTTGACAAATTTTATATTATTCATTTTAATAGCCAGTGTGCCGTATGTAGGCCTATCTGTCCGTTTTGACGGCTGTTTATTAAAGGCGCTGCGCTTTTGTAATTGTCTTCTGCTTGGGCTTTTAAAATTGTTGAGCTCGCAAGCTCGTTTATAGGCTTCTTCGCCTATTGGCTGTATGTATCAGCATTTGAAAGCTTTCAGTAATTTAAATAGGCTATGTATGATTGTTATATGGTGTGAAAATTCATTGCATACAAGTTAGCCATTTACAAGCTTAATTCTATTCTATTCTGTCTTACACGGCTTGTTAACTAACGATTGTTACGTTTGCTATTTATTAAATGATTGTGTTTTTCTACATAAAATAGTCTTATTTGTCTATATTTATTTGTAATTGCTTATATCGGTGTATGTGCAAGTACTTTGTTTGTATTATCTGCAGCGCCCAGAGAAGACACCACCCAATAACAACTGTTCCCTCTTCAAGCCAGACCAGCAAGCAGTCACCAGAGATGATGGCTGAGTTACGACTGATTGTAGCAACACAATTACGTTACAAACTGGTTGAGACTTAGGCTCTCACACTCAGTAACCATGTAACTGCACAATGTACTACTTATATCGCTTGTCTACGATCCGTGTTGCTGCTCAATACTGACTGTTGATGGTATAATGAAACCATGAGTACAGTTTATATAGCATTCAAAGAGAATTGAATAACCTACGATACATGCACAGCGTCGTTCCAGGTTATCCCAATACTGTATAGTGGATGTAGGGGAAGTTGATTGAAATTAATTATTTTAGTGCGCTGCTTTCCTTACGGCTTATGGGAATGTTACCTTCTAATTCCATGATGTCGGCTAGTGCAACCTCCATTGTGAGATGGGTGTGATTAAACAGGCACCCTGAATATTTATTTGAATCACTGCCTTTTAGTCACGTTGTCCATAACAGGCGATGTTACAAAATAGTGGTCTTATAATTCAAGCTGTTGTAAGAAGGCAATAAGTGTCCAGCAAAGTATGTATCATAGACATGAAAGACGTCACTTGTATGTGAGACCACTGCTAGGATTCCTAAACACCTACATGCAGGAAAATCAAATAGAACACAATTTTCTGCATTGGTTCTGAAGTCTATTAAAGTACTACTGTGACTTAAGTATATGTCTGACCATTGTGTGCATTTTACCACAGTTAAAACTACAAATTGATTTGTGACTGAACGTTATAAATATTATAGATAACAAGCATAAAAGGACTGCAACTGTAAACAAAGGGTTTTTGATCCGAAATGTTTTCCACGAAAATAGACAAACTCTGATAAGATTATTGTGCTTGTAGGAGAGAAGTGAAGAGGTTTTGGTTAGTACTTAACATCTTTGCCTGTAGCGCAGGTGAGGGGTGACATGAAGTGAGTATGGAGCAGCGCTGGAATGAAGGGGCGAGGGAAACTGGAGAACCCCGAGGAAATCCACCGGCGACACAGTCCGACACGATCCCCACATGAAAAAATCCGGGAATCGAACCCGGATCGTCACAAAAAAGGGGGGGGGGGGAGTTGTATGAGAAGGGCTTGGAAGGCAAGGGTATAAGTGAATTTTCATGGAACATGAGTTTAGTGCATATTTTATTAGTTAACATGTAAAGTTATGAGTGACAGTCTCGTGGGCCATAACTTGGAAGTATATTACACTAACAGCTGTCGTACAACATGTTAGATTGAGAAGCGAAGATGTTATGAACGTCGCTTGTACCCCTTGGCTTCTAAGTCTTTCATGAAAGAACAAGTATCGATGTATAATGAGGTGATGGTCGGAGGAAAGGTCGGAGTACCAACAGCTGTGAAGAATGGTAACAATACGTGGTCAACTCAAAGACGAAGCATACAGCACTGCGTCACTCATCACTAAGTAAACAGTCAATGCGGCAGGAAGGAGAATCTTCGTACCTCAAGCTTTGTCGCCTGTAAATGTCATCCGTGAAATTAAGATCATTGAATGTCCAGGGCAGCGCAGAAGCGACGTGCATTCACGACGAATTTACACGAGCGCTACAATCGCTCAGACTCACGTTGTTTTAGATTATTCTACACGACAGTGACGAGAATGTATTTCGGCGATTTGCTGCTCATTCTGATATGAATCCCATCCAGGTAGGATGTGTAGCGGGCACGTTTAAAATACTAATGAACATCTGTGCAGACTTTTCATTGTTTGTGCGATGGCATCGCTGACGCAGTAGCTAACGCCATCTTGAACAGCGGTTTAAGTGCCCGTCTAGCCACGTTCAGGCCTTCTGCATTTACTTTTTTTTTCAACTGTCACATAGGCGATATCTCGTGTTTCACAGCGTAGTTCAAAACGCCACGTGTCTTGTGTTCGCGTACAATCCTCCTGTAGGTGGAGAGTGAAAACGTGTACAACAATAATATAACCAATACGCACGTATTACTAGTTTAAAACCGATTGAATGAAATAATATATATAATATTACCGACAATTTACTCACACATTTTTGTTTATGATCATTTTAATAATTTTGTAGTTCATAGAATACCATATTTCTTCACACTTATTTTTTTTAGTGAATGTAAAGGAGACTGCGACTACCCTGTACGAAATATCATAAAATTACGCTCACATTAAGAAATACTGAAGTGAATTGCTTAAAGTAGGTGATATTATTCAACACTTAAAATTACGCAATTTTTGGTCAGTACCATTTTTATTATACTATTTATACGTGTATGTTAATTAGGTCATTAAGTTCAGAGCCACACATAGGAATAACTGGAATTGACATTAATTTGATGTTAACTCTAGGTAGGTGAATAATTATATGACAATTTGATCTTAAAGTATAACATCTTAACAATCCAGCTGTGCTAAAACTAAAAACCAATCGGTTCGCCTGATCCAGCAAAGTTAAAGTAATTTGTTTGTTTTCAGTGTGGTTGTGGTATCGGGAACTTTCGGCGAATCCTACCGTATTTTCCTCATGTAATGAAGCACAAACAAATGCGTCCTCTGACTTCCTGTTCACTTCTCCACAGAGAAGTGAAGGAAAAACACATTTTGAGACTAACGGACGATTTACATTTTTATTCCTAGCTCTCGCAGTTTAATAGGTCAGGTAATTTACGAGGGAGCAAGTTTCTTTTTATTGGCACAGTTTGGAGCGCCAGTTCCTGGTTTGGCGGGCTCCTTTGTCTCCGCAGTCGCAGAGGGCGCTCGTTCCAACTGAACAACAACTATAAAAGCGTTTAATCAGGGGTAGTTCCAGTGTTTGTGCTGCCACGCCTGCTGCAGCGAACAATGCAGCATTAATGTGGCTCCCCGCCATCTTCCCACGCCACACGCTACCTCATAAATAACGAGGAGAATGGCAAAGGACTCAAGAAAGAGGAACTGCCAGCCGAGCGGAAATGTTCAGAAAATAAAATATTACGGAAACATTTTAAAAATTTATTTCATTTCCCTTTCACCTTCTTGACGGTGTTTCAATTCTCTAGAAAGCTGCAAAATTAATACGTCCAACGTTGCCAGTAAAACATATTACGCACGTTACACTTTCCTAACATAATGAAATAAACTAAAATTAAGTAACGACTAACTGAACACATCGCAGATAGACAATTCAAATACCTTTAACTTACTAGTACAAAGTAACGATTTACCAAATTAGTTTTTTATATTTTGGTTTCATTACCCTACAATAACCACTATATAATATAATTAAATATTACTTTTTGATATAGTACGCTCTGTTAAATCAATTAAACCAGTTTTACACAAGACATACCGTATTTAGCCTCAAGAAACTTCTATGGAGTTGTTCAAACAGAACATAAAAAATTGACGATTTTTTTTTAATGTCTTTGAGTGTTTCATGAAATACTGAATGTTAGTAAATAATTAAATGCATTGCTCACAATTCTTAAAGCTTAAGATTTATCCCCTCCCTACGTATAAAAAAAATCTTCTGATTCTATGACAAGAGCGAGACAAACAGTGTACAGAATTAGTAGGAATGATATTTAGCATATTCGAGATAATGTTGCTTTAAAAAATTTTAAACGTGATATGTTGATGCATAACAGCAAAACCTAGACAAAGAGTAATCAATTACTTGTTGCAGCATTCGGCCAACGAGGAAATGTGATGTTAATAAAAGCCAACATGTTAAGAGGACGCTGTTGCATTACAGGCTAGGACCGGCCGATTTCCGACAACTTACCAATCAATAGTAAACTTGCATTTTCCCCACTTGGTTACATGCTATATTGTGATACAGGCCCTACAACCAGCTACGTTTTCTGTAGGCGACTTTCATTTGTGTCCTCGTATACGAGAGAAGCAAACCAATGTAGTACTACCGTAGTATTAAACTAACTCTTCAGTTGCTCGTCTATATTTAATCCCCATGCAGTCTACAAAGAGCGTGTGAGCCCTATATAGTACCGCTGAGGCCGCGTCACGGAAGCAATAAGGGCTAGACTAGCTCGTGCCAACGACGTGTCGCCTTTATGTGCGGAGTGCGAAAACAATATGCAGTGTTTCCGTCGTTGGCTGTTTCCTATGCAACTGTAAGTGGTGACGCCATTTTGTAATTTACAAAAGTGCGTAGTGAAGTCCAGCGTGTGCTTCTGTATTTTCCTTTTACGATTTAGGTTGGTATTTTTTACGCGACAGCAGTCAGAACAAGTAGATCTGTACAGAACTAATCAGCCTACTTTCCTTTAGTGTATATTTTGATAGCAGAAATGTTTGCTCAAGGGCTGTAGGGAGAGGAGTTATCCTAGGGTTTTAGAACACACAGAAAAGAATGCCAACGAAAGCAATATGATGAAAAACTCAAAAATTAGTAAACATACTGCAAAATTAAAATTTTATGTAGAAATATTTACTTGCTTAGATAATGTTGAGAACATCTCTGGTGATTAAACTTGAAATTTGTTAAACAGCAGTATTTTCTATGAGAAATTTATATGAATTTTTACTGAATGATATAAAATATACCAACATGGATTTTCGCTACTTATCATCACTGCCATCTGCTAACCAACTAACTCAGATTATCTTTCAATAATTCTAATTGTTGGTCATACAGTAAAGCAGGGTGATTAGAAATATTGGGGTGAATAGAAAGCAATTTCAAAGATAAATTTTCGGTATATTTGTTGTTTTAAAAATTTAATATTTAAGTAGGCAAGTTAAAACAATTTACCTACAAACAGTAGTTTTATTGTAATTAAATTACTTTAAAGCAACAGGTGTAGGTAAGTGAAGAACATATTTCTAATTTCGTTTCTATTCACCCCAGTGTTTCTAATCACCCAGTTTTACGGTACTTATGTTTAGTTAATTTTGTGAGTTCATACAAGTAAGATCCCAGAGAGATGAACCAACACTATCCTGACATGATGTCACAGTTGCTTGTATGTATAATCGAATACCAAAATAAGGTTCCCAAGTAACTATCAAAATTTACTTAATTATACGAAATAATGTTAAAAATTGTTTTAATAATTTAGCCTGAGCGATAAAAGACATTATTTTAAGGAACTATTTCGCTAACTCAAGGCACAAAATTTAACACATCTTATAAAGAATACAGTTAACGTCATATTGTATGCAGTATAATTAAATAACAGAATATAAATCCAAGATGGCGGAGGTTGTTATACCAATTAAAAAATATTTTTTGTTAGAGTAATCACGTAAAGGCTAGTACTAAGGGCTTATAATGTACCCAGGGCGTAAATTTATTTACGAAGCAATTTGCTTTCCTTTAGCCTCCTAGATAGCGTTTCGCTTTCCTTGAACGATTACGTTTTCCTATACGGAAAATAGAGCATTTAGATGCACTATTTTAAAATTTCCAGCTTTGTTATGAAAACACGCATGTTTGCGTGTACTCTCGAATGTCTGCTTTCATCGATGGTGCATGTGGTATCACTTTATTTTTTCTATGCTGCTGCATGCTTTCTTCACTCAGTATCATGGGTTGCAATACATCTTTATCATTGGATTCTTGGTAGCATGTCATTACAGTGGCACGCAGCGTTCCTCTTCCATCTGGTGTATCTTCAAGGAAGTCCAAATTATCCGCAGCACAGTAAATAAATCTGCCCTGAACAAGGTTGGGTGGAATGTATATGCCACTATTATTTTCCATGCAACGCATAACTTCATTAGCCAAAGATGTTTCGAGCCGTAGAGCTTTATTATAGTCGATTGAGCTTACAAAACCGTGTACAAGCTGCATTAAAAACTTACTACGAGTTTTAGAATGAATGGTTAGGCCTACTCCAACCTGAAGGGGAAGCTCACGTGTGTGTTTCGGCTTTGCTGAACATAGCACAGCCTGCCTTTCTGTCAAGCATTCATACGTAAGAGTTTCTGATAGTGCAGCAACCTTTTGGTGCAATTGTTTATTAATATGTTGTAAGGAATCCATTATTCTTGTTCCACCCATAGTCCACTCAAAAAATGCTAACAGCTCTTGGGGAATCGCTTTTGTAACTTGGTCTTGTGAGATGGCACCAGAAAATTTCCAACTAGAATGATTTAAGATTTTTTTTCCTTAGTAATTTAGCAGCTTGATAAAGAACTTTCATATTGACGTTAATGTCACAACTTGCTTCAGCATTATATGACAAACTTCGTTTCTTACGAAGGGCCAAAGAAATTAGATCTGAAGAGTACAGTTTTCAAAAAATGCATTGTGAACAGAAAAACTATGGATCTGAAAGCATTAGAAAAAGTACACATGGCATGGTGCTTGTGCAAAGCAAAAAATGCATCGAGTGATTGGAATTCTGAGATTGAAGGCACAGATTCTTCACTAAAAGGAGGTGATGATTGTGATAAAGATCATGGTTCAGTGATTTTAGACTCCCAGCAAGAACCACGTGAATGTTCTACTTATTCACAGTTTCCAACCTGGAATGCTTTTAATGCACCACTGCAAGAAGAACTGAAAACAAAGACTCGTATATGTATTCTGCCAATAATACCACAAGCTCCAACAGATCGCTCCATTCAGTTAACTTTCTTGACACGTTTGGAAATTTTGACAAAATATATTTGTGGAAAAGAGGCTAAATGTATCTTGACATTAGATTTAGGTCTATATAGACCTGTGCAACAGCTAATAATGTCTCAACATCATCTTTATAACCGGTTTGTTTTGAGGCCTGGGGAGCTGCATATTTTCATGGCCTTACTTCGTGCTGTTGGATCTTTTATTGATGGAACTGGTATTCCAGAGCTGTGGGGTATTTAGTACAGTGAAAGCGTTGTGCAACAAATTATCTGTGCCAAACATGTAAGACGTGCTATACAGGCCCACAGACAGACATTGATTGCTCTATACAACTGTTATTTTGAAGAGTTTTTCAGCAAGTTTTGCTGTCCGGAAATTATTAAAAAAGTCCAAGAAGTGAAAAAAAAAACCATTACAAAAAGTGGAATTCATGAACTGTTGAACACCTTGGAAAAAGATAGTAAGCCATCATGGCTGAATAACTATATAAATATAAGGCAAAGAAGTATCCGGTAATTGCTTCCACTGATGAAATATGTGCATTCCAATCCTCACTTCTAACAGATCTTATTAATTGAAGCAAACATTCCTCCATTTTCATGTATTCGCATAACATTTTAAAAGTTGGGTTGTTCTTACCTTGAACATTGTAAAATTCTTCCAGTTTTCTATATGTAACTTCTTTGTGTTTTTCTCACTGTTTGATAAAACTTACAAATTTTTTAGGTTTAAGTGATTTTTACTGAGGACAGCAATATGATCCGATCCTGGGAATCGATAGGTAGTAGTTGACTAGGAGAAGTTTGTTGCCAGAGCGAAGGTTTTTGTTCATAGAACAACAAAGTTCGTAGCTTTTTTTTGGAACAGATTGATTGACATTTTTGCAACAAGGGAGAACGTTTCTTTCAACATCGACAGGAGAAGGACATGTCTGCACCAACTTTTGGTTCAAGGACCGAGAATCCAGTCTTCATCCGTAATCCCAGAGAAGGAAGGAAGGACAAGACTAGCGATGCGGCCAGTGTTCCTCCCAATCAGAAACTATTAATTTCTGATCGTTTGTTGAGCTGCTGAAAACTTCGGTAAGGCTGATTTTATCCTGATACGAACTAAACAGGGAATTCGTCGACGAGGCTCTTAGTTAAAATTCAACTGTACATTAAAAGCTTACACATTCAACCTATAAGCAGTGCATAAATTACTCCACAATGAAACCCGCTCTTTGGCAGCTGGCCGGGACCTACGTTGAATAGCTGCGAGAAACTAAATGTACTAATTTGAAAACTAGTGAACTAGTTTGTGGAGCCTTCGAACATCATCCTGCCTAGCTCGAGACCCAGGAGAGGACGGGTTGCCACTCTGATGTACCGAGTTACGGCCCTTTCTTTCTTTTCTTTAGTTGCTTCTAGTTTCATTTCTCATAACCTGTAAGCTTCCGTCGACACTTCAAAATATTTTAATATCGAACAATTTTTTTATTGTGAACATTTTCTTAAATGAAATTCATCGTCTGTGAGAATCGGAAGCATATTGGTTTGTTTTCTGATAGGTAAGCCAGTAGCTAAATAGAGACATTATCCGTACGACAGCAGTTACTGTGTTTCAGCTCTTGTTTATTGAATTAATAATAAACTTATATATGTATATCACATATAAAATGCCTGCCCAACGCGGGGCTCGAAGAGAAAGCACAGTCATAGTGACACTGTGGTACGGATAAGTAGGGAAATAACCTACCAGAGAACCTCTTGATAGAGTTGTATAATTGCCATAGAACAACAAATAGTTGTTCTAAAGCTTGTTGGCTAATAGAGTTAAACACTACGTCAGTATAACCTAACTCAGACATGAATGACAAAGATTCAGTACCCACACAAATAGACGATACGATAGAGGAAGTAGTAGCTCGCTATACTGTGGAAAGCGATGCCGCTTTATCAGAAGGGTCAGTTACAGCGGAAAATAACGCTGGAGAAACTATCACTATGCAGACTATACTAAATTTCATACGAACTGAAATGCAGAACAACACACAAGCCATGCAACGTATACAGTATAGCATACAATCTGAGATACGAGACGTGCAGGCTAGCGTACAATCTGATATACGAGACATGCAGGCTAACGTACAATCTGAGATACGAGACGTGCAGGCTAACGTACAATCTGAAATGCAAAATGTGCGGTCTAGTATACAGGACTTACAGACTAGTCAAGATAACTTACAACTTGAATTGCGAACCGTGAAGGATGAAATTAGGAGTGAATTAACTGGGATCCTAAGCAACTGGAAACGAGACATAAATACTCGCTTTGAGAGGTTAGAGTCCAATTCACGAGACTGTAGGTCATGGGTACAAGAGACCGTACATGAAGCCAACTCGATGTTCGGGAATGTAGAGGTACAACTTCACGAAGATCTGACTCAGTTAGATGTGTACAAAACTGAAACGAAACAGGCTGTAGACGACTTGCGTAAAAATTGCAAGGCTGAATTTGAAGATTGGTCGTGCAGGGTAGAAAACGAACTAACACAAAAACTTGAGCAATTTCGAGTGACTTCGCCTGAAATTAATGCGGATCGCGGCGAACTATTGAAGAGACTAGAACATACGGTAACGTCGCGGAAGTTAGACAACACCCCTACCGATACTCGTACTAGCCTAGTACCAGAGGGCAAAACAGTCTACCCGGTAAACGAGGGAACTAACCTGTCGAGGGATATACCAGGGGTAAACGAATTAACCTAAGTTCCGAATGTAGCTGCACTATTTCACCACCCCATACAACAACTCAGCAGGACTATTCCCAAATATTCTAATGGAGAAGACGAGAACCCAATGACTTTCCTTAATAGGTTTGAGGAATATTCTGAAACATTCAACTTGACGGAGCAAGAAAGCCTCAGATACCTAAACTTCTCGCTCAGGGGCATCGCCAGCTATTGGTGGGAGGTTGAAAAGGCAAATACCAGGACGTTTACTGAATTTCGTGGAAAATTTACCAGACAATTCTGGGGACCCAGAGCACAAGGACTGGTGCGTGCTCTTTACATGCTGAGAAGTACGATCCAAAGGATCACAGAAAAGTAGATGAACATATCAGTTCTATATATGAAAGAAGTCGCCATTTAACGCCAGAAATGACCGAAAATGATCTGATTTCAATGCTCACGACACAAATGCCGGTGTCGTATCAGGTAGCCTTAGTGGGCAAACACAATTTGTCGGTAACCGAGTTTCGAGAACAGCTGATCATGCTGGATAAACTAGAAAGGCAGATTCGTCACCAGAACTGGGAAAATTGAAAAGACCAACATCCTAGAAGTAGTGGATACTCAGGGGGCGACAAATTTAGTCGTAGAGAAAACGACGAACATGAGCGTCAAATTAACACCCTTAAGAAGGCTCGTGGTAGTAAATCAGACGACGAAGCCGATTATAACAGTGGTAAAGGACAGCGAGACAGTAAAGGCGGTTGGGGAAATAGAAAGAAGCAACAGTATCGTCGGCGAAGTCGACGAAGTCGTTCTCCAAGACGTCATTCGCCACGTTCAAGGTCTGGTAGTCGTGATATCAAACCGGAAGAGGTTAGAGAACACAACGCGAGGAAAGACCCGTCAAAAGATCATCAGAGGCGAAGCTCCAGGTTCCCGACGAACGACAAGGTAGAGGGGTATTTTTCGAGAAACAAACCTCTTAATCCCACTGCTCCCGCGTTCGAGGTCGACGTAGAACACAGGAGGAGATGGTGCTCTTCATCGCCAAGGAAGAAGCCGGTAAACTAAAAC
>PNEQ01059359.1:0-33622 GCA_003012365.1 Medauroidea extradentata
GAGAAAACACCTGGTCGATGTGTAAAGAGGGCAATCCTTTTGTGTTAAGGAAAGCACATGTGGTGCATCTGAAGCCCTTTCACGCCCGACCATGAGTCATTGTGTTGTTTTGTGTATGTCACTGGCCAGTGCAATGTGTGTAAGTGTTTTATGTGTTTAATGTATTGAGAAGTTAATGTTATGGAGTACTCCAAAAGGATTATTGATCACCATGGTGCTATTATATATAGAGTTATTTAAATAGGGTTTAATGTGTTTGTGACGATTTGATGAACCCGAATGGTTTTTGATGTTCAATGTAAGTGGATTTTGGAGTGTGATTTGTAAGGAAATGTGTATTCCTGGGAAATAGGTTCCTGTGAACTATCACTATTTTATAGGTGTCGGTGGAACCGGCATATAGCTTTATTGTGAATTTGTATGTTTTTTATTTAAGAGGGTTTTGTGCATAATGGTATGACTCACTATGTGAGCCTGATGTGTGAAGTGATGTTATTATATCAATATTCAAAATGCTTTGTTCTGGTTTTATGAATGGTTTTGTATTAGGATCTAGTGCATTGTGTATGTTGTATGAGTGGATTTTGTTTGCCCGTCTAAAGGAGTTGATAGGGTGGGGGGTTGTGCGATCACCCTTAATTACAGGGCCTCCTTTAGGAAAGTTTTACGTTGATTCCTGAGTCCAGGTTGGGACTTGGGTTCTCTAGAGGGTTTTTTCCTGGGTTTCCAGAAGTCTCGAGGATCTCGGATAGAGTGGTAACTGGTGGAAGCCCCAGTTGACGGTGCCGGCGCATTCCCTTTCCTCTTCGGACCTCCCACTCCACTCGCCATGGAGGGGTAGGCCCGGGAGGGGAGGGGGTGGTCTGGTTCCGTTGACTGGCGGTAGGGGCGCGCGCGTCGGCAAGTCGAGCTGGCGGCCGCTCGAGCAAGAGAAAGACACTCTTGAGTCGGGCGTGGACTAGGAAGGGTCGGGGAAGGGAAGCCACCCTCAGTTTGAAAAAGGGATTAACGAGTCCTGCCGGATGGTGACCAGGACTTTCTGTGTGCGCTCTGCATCGCTTGCCTAGGTGGGAAAATGCAATACCGTGGGACATTGCGGTCGTGTGGTGAGTCCGCTTAAGTGACGGCATTAACAACGAGAAATGGGTGAGTCTCCCCTGCTTGTTTCTGAGCCGACCCAAATGGTCGCCCTGAAGGTCCACCCAACTGGGGCAAATAGCAAACTTTAGCTTCCCTCTTTTCTTGTGTGTCAAGCAGAGCCGTTAACGAGGCCGGGAGAGCCGCATAACGGCAAACAATGTCAAGGTGCCTGGAATTGCGCAGGCTGACGTGCTGATTAAACAATTAAGGTCGCCCTCAGACAAGGAGATTGTCTATCTTTTCTTCTGATTTCCCGGAAATTGCTGGAGACTAACTAAACCCTTTATGAGTGTTATGAGTGTTGTTAAGGTTTTGTGGTGGAAAACTCGATGGGTTTGATATTGTAATTGTAATAAGTATCTGGACCTTTATTGTCTATGTGGTGGGCAGTTGACAGGATCTGAGAGTGCGTAAAATTTAACTGTGCGCATTTAGCACCCATTTGGATGTATGCTTAACATTGTAACGTCTTGTAAATGTAAAAAAGTACCTGAATATATATAGGTGATAGTGATTTTGCTCAAGTTTTCTTTGTTCAAGAATGCAGTTACTTTACCCTTGCAACCTACATCTATAAGGATAGGTAGGAGTGTTGCTGAGTCTTGCCCTGTTTGTGTGAGCTTATCCGTGGGGTTAAGCCCTCGGAGTGTTTTTTTTTTGAGGCCTTCGGCTGAGTAGAGAGTATATTGGGCCATTTAACGGCTCAGTCTCATTATTCATCAACGTTCAACCCAGCCTTGTAGACACACTACACAATTTCTGGGAGGTTGAGGAGGTGCTCATCACCAAAAATCCAGATCCTGAAGACATTGTGTGCGAGGAGCACTTTCAACATACTCATCGTCGCACCCCAGAAGGACATTTTGTTGTCAGACTACCTTTCAACTAACCTGAACCAGAGTTAGGACATTCACGTTCATTTGCAATAGATTGATTGGTGAAGTTAGAGCGTCGCTTAGGTCGCCAACCAGAAGTATACCAGCAATACATAGATTTTCTTTGGGAGTACGAGATTTTGGGACACATGATTCGAGTAGACTCAACATGCAGCCCACAATACTACATTCCACATCAGTGTGTCCTCAAACATCAGAGTTCAACCACAAAGTTGAGGGTGGTCTTCGACGCATCTGCACCTGCAGTGTCTGGCCAATCACTCAACTATGTCCATATGACTGGACCAAAGCTACAGCAGGACATATAAAAGGTTATCTTGCATTTTTGTCTCCACCCACTGGTATTGACTACAGATATATGCAAGATGTATCGACAAGGTCATGTACACTCAGATGATCAGCCATACCAGGTAATTCTTTAGCGAGAAAGCCCAATACTACCCATTCCAGAGTATAAACTGACCACTGTCACGTATGGTATGTCCTGTGCTCCATTCCTGGCCATGAGAGCACTACAGCAACCAGCACATGATGAACAAGAAAGGTAACCTATTGCAGCACGGGTGTTAATGGAGGACATCTTTGTTGACAATGTTGTAACTGGAACAGCATCTGTAGAGGAGGCTGTAGCATCGCAAGAGGAACTTGTGGCACTGCTCAAACTAGGTGGCTTCGAGTTGTGAAAATGGTCAAGTAACAATGATATCCTGTTGAGAAATGTACCTGAGGAACATAGAGAATGCCCATTGTTATTTCAGGACGTCAAGGACGTGATAAAGGTGTTAGGACTTCAGTGGAAATCAAAGTAATATGCATTTTCTTACTGCACAAATACTTCAGACACAAATGTTACCAAAAGAGTCATATTGTCAAACATTGCCAAAATCTATGACCCACTAGGATGGATTACTCCTGTGGTCTTCCGTGCCAAGGTTTTCTTACAAGAACTGTGTTGTTAGTTGTTAATTTGGATGAATCACCACCTGAACGGATTAACGACAACTGGGTATAAGTTCATTTCCGAGTTTCCTGGGCTTAGCAAGATCCACATTCCCAGATTTGTGGCCACATCTGATCAACAAACCTACCACCTTCATGGATTCGCGGAAGCTTCTAACTAGGGATATGCTGCTGTGGTCTACCTAAGATGCTCCGGGAAATATGGTGCTCAAGCACACCTACTGACTGTTAAATCTCGTATTTCTTCTTGTACTGGGACAGCACCTCCCGTCTGAAGAGGACGTGCTTTGGTACCTAGTGCCTACCTATATTGTGCCCCCTGAACTATTTATCTGACCTAAATATGGTGTCCCATGTTGGTGATGACATCTGGACTATACATTTACCGGTGCTGCGCCTTTGAACTGTGGCACACGCACGCCTCGCCACTTAGCACAAGTTCAGGTCTACTCGACAGTCTTCGTTGTTCCCTCCCTTCGGCCGACCTACCATCCCTTCCCCTCCACTCCGCTACCTAGCGTCTTGCTGTCGTGTGTTGGGCCACTCTTCATTCTGCTCCCAACCAGCTAGGTTCAGCCTCTCCACTCTCTACCTCTACGCTGTGCCGGCAAGCCTTGGTAAGTGCTATTCTGCGTTATATGCTTTTGTATGATGAAACAGTGATTTGCGTGCTTATTTCTTGTTCGGTTTAACTTTATACCGTTTTTCTTTTTTCTCATTTCCGTTTTACTTCTTCGCCTTTCTTTGTAATTTCAGCACCGGTCTGGCGTCAATGTGGAGAGTGGAATGGAATAGAGACATTTTTTCTGAACATTTGTTATTTAACTTTAAATAATCTACCTAGTCTGGGAGGACGTTTCGGTTAAGGCCGTTGTGCCCGCAATTTCATTTGTATCACGAGTCATATTTTGTACACGATTTTTGTTACCACCAATGTGGACTTGAGCTTTAATAAACTGCCTGTTTTGGACAGATTCTGATTTCGGTTCCTGTAGAGTTGAATCTCTCAGTTTGCTTTGTTCTGTTTGATTGTTGTATTCTGTGTTGAGGCCTTGGTTCTGTGTAACTCCACTCTGGGATTAGCCCGTGTCAGTCAGTCTTAACCTTGGTTAGGTTTTCAGTCTGGCTGTTCGTGCCCAAGAGGGCACATCCTTTAGAAACAGTCACGCTCCCACGACTCGAGTTGCTAGGCACTGATCTTCTCTAAAAGTTGTTAGAAGTAGTGCATGCAGCTCTGGCATCAAGGATCTACATTCAAGATGTCTTTGCTTGGAGCATCTCAAGTTTAACACTGGCATGGATTAGAACTGCACCCCAACAACTCAAGATATTTGTGGCTAACCGTGTTTTACAGATTCAGCAGAGCAGTGTGCCAATTCATTAGCGACACGTACCCACAAGGGTTAATCCGGCGGACTGCATATCACAAGGCCTCACCTCCATAGAGCTAGTTAATCACTCTCTTTGGTTGCACAGACCTGAGTGGTTGATGTGTGAAGAAAGAAGTTGGCCGGAACAGAGTCAAGCTCAATTGATGCCAATGTCCCTGCTTCAGAATACAAACAGCCTCCAGTTCTAACTCTGGTGACGGATTGTAGAGAAGTTGACCTGCCCGACACCTTTGATAAATTTTCATCATGGTCTCAGCTGTTAAGGGTTACAGCAATAGTATTGAGAATAATTTCTAACATCAAGAAGCAGGACCGTAAACAGGGTGTGTTGACCACAAGGGACCTTGACGAGGCTCAGAAGTGTTGTGTGCACCTAGTTCAACATAAATTCTTTTAATCTGAAATCAATCATCTGAAGCATGATCGGGAGTGGGAGGACGGTTACAGGTATCTACCCTACCGTATGAGGAACGACACCTATGGTTACTACCGAAACAAAGCCATGTCACCAACCTTATAGTTGACTTTTACCACATCTCACATCTCCATGCTGGATTTAATTCTACTCTTGCAGCAACTCGTAGGCTGTTTTGGATTATGTAACCCAAGAAGGTTATCAAAGCCAGGAATTGGTAAATGCATACAATGTTTCAGATTTAATGCCAAACCAGTGCAGCCGGTGATGCGAAACCTTCCATCAGTCCGCATCCAAAGTGCGAGGCCATTTCTGAATGTTGGTGTGGACTATGGGGGGCCATTTTTAATGAAAACTGCTTCTGCAAGGTGACAAAGGCTTACCTATGCTTGTTCATTTGCCTTGTCACAAAAGTAGTTCACTTAGAAGTTGTCTCTGCCCTCAGCACAAATGCCTTTTTGAATGCTCTCTTTCGGTTCATCTCACGTCGAGGCTTGTGCAAAGACATTTACTCAGACTGCGGGACTAATTTCACTGGGGCAAGCCATTATGTCAATGAACTGCACGAGCACTTGAAGAATCCAGCTGATGAATTGCACGTGACGAGCAGCATGTCGGAGTCAGTAGTACTTCAACCCCCCTTCTGCACCACACTTCGGTGGACTTTGGGAGGCTAGAATCCGCTCTGCCAAGGACCACCAGAGACGGGTCGTAGGACAACAGACCCTCACCTTTGAAGAGCTCACAACCACTTTCTGTCGCACTGAGGCTGTTCTGAACTCTCGTCCCCTGTGTGCTTTATCTTCCGATCCGAGTGGCCTTGGTATGCTAATACCAGCACATTTTCTGGTTGGTACACAATTGACAGCACTTCCCTCACCTGACTTGAGACATATACCCCTCAACCGCCTGGATCATTGGCAACTCCTTCAGCAAACCTCGCAACATTTTTCGAACAGGTAGTACAAGGAGTACCTCCATACACTACAGCCACGTGGGAAGTGGACCAGAAGCCAAGGAGAGCTGCATACCGGAGACTAAGTGCTGCTGAAGGAGGACAACCTGCCTCCATTACAGTGGTTGACAGGCCGTGTGCAGATGCTGCACCCAGGAAAGGATGGGGTCGCCAGGGTGGCGACCGTAAAGTTGCCACACTCCATTGTGAAAAGACCAGTGGTGAAACTGTGCCGTCTTCCAGTCGTCTAGTGCATGTAATTTAGTCATAGAAAATTGCTGTGAATTTTTGTGGGCGGTATGTCGGACACATTGTGCCGCACGTGTTTCAGCTTAAATACATTGTTTGTTTATGTAGGCGGATGCTGCCATTGTTATGTAGTTACTAGCGCTGCCTCACAATGTGTTATTGAACTTTTTGGAGAAGGAGTCAGTCTGGCTAACAATGCCATGATGAACGATAAATATTTGTGAGTGTTGATTGTCTTTTTATAGTTTCTTCCAGTTTTGGTGTTAACGGCCATGTTTCATCTCTAATCACAAAATTAAATTTGGCTGTTTTTGCACACAGATGCATGACCAATAACAGCTTATGGGATTTTTTATGAAGGGAGAGGGGATAAATTCAGTTCATGCCAAAAATATTTTAAATTACAGAATACAGCTATTAGAATAATTACTCATATTAATAACACTTAAATTATACATGCAAAAAATAACTCGCATGAAATGGTTCTTTAAGAAGAAGAAACTATTTCAGATTATTATTGGCCTTTAAATGAATTTGGGGACGTTAAGTAAACAAAATAGTAAACAAAATACGTAGTAGTTATGACTAGGAAACTTGAAACAGATGAAATAACTGCAACAAAACTTATGTATGTTTGTGTGTACATATGGGACATTTTTAGAAGCCCAAAAAATTAAATTAGGCTACTTTTAAATTCAGTTTTTTTGATTGGTACGTAATTTTGTGAATTGGTCTTGCTGTTTTGTACTACTACATTCCAATCCCTCCCTATTTGGTTTACTAAGTGGTCCCCGAACGCATTTAAGGGTCACTTTGCTAAGGATTGTTTCATATGAGGGGAGGAAGGGGGGATCTTCTAAATATTTGAGTGTTATTCGTGGCTGTTTGCACCTGAATACTTGTACAGTACAATAATTGTAAATAGCAAATTACATGAAATTGTATTTATTTGTATAGAGTTTAAAAGGAGTGAAGTATTTGCTGTAATATAAAACCTTGTAACACAATAATAGTCTTAATATTTTTATACACTGTTTTATATGACACATGTTTAGCACTTAGTTTGAAATAATAACTGTGCAAAATTACTAGAAACATGAAATATTAAGGTATTTATTTTGTGATAAACTAGACTCCCAGTGGCCTAGCCAGGGTGTGCAAAATTGTGCTATTTAACCCTTTGGTGAGCACACATATGTTGTACTTATAAATAGGCCTCAGAGCAAAAGGGGGGGGGGGGGGGGGGGAAGTAATAATAAATAAAAATTTTAAAAAATATATATTTTTTGTTTATACAGGTAAATGTGACATTAACAAATAAATTTTACCATTATTTCATTTTTTAATTATATTTACGAATAATTTATTATGAAACTATATTTTATATACTTATTTTTATTTTAGAAGATTGTTTTAGAATAATTCAGGCTCAAAAAATTAAATACTTATTTCTTAAATAATGTTTTACAAGTAAATTTATTATTTGCTTGTATTTCTGCCTTTCATGATAGTATAAAACATAATTTTACTAAAATACATATTCATAACATTTTTTAACAAATATAAATATGCAAAAACATCCCTTACCTAAAAATTACAACAATGTACAAGTACTTTATTTGCATTAAAATATGTAAACTGGTGCCTTTATTCATTTTCATGCCTTTCATTTTATATGAAACACCTATTTTTTAAATTTATTTTTTCTAATATTATCTAGTAAACACACATATGTAATTTTATACCTATGATAGGTTTATAGTACAATTCCTTATGTATTCCTTTTTCATGTCATACATTTTATTGCTGTATGAAACATGTAATTCCAAGAGATAATAAATGGTTCATCAAATATTTTTGATAGGACATATAAATGGAAAAATATCAAAGCTGTGCAACAATTTTCGTTCATAAATTTCGTTTTGTTACATGTGTGTTGCGTCTTTCATGATATCTATGAAAATTTATCCCTCTTAGAGACTTGTAATATGCGAATAAAATAATGATGCCTACACTTTAAATAAAGTTATTTTCATGATGGCAATATTTTTATAAAAAAAGTTATTTGTTTTATTTACAATCATGCCTTTCATTATTGTAGTCTATGAAACATTCAGTCGCTAATAATAAGTCACTTTGCATTTCAACAACATTTATATTATAAGATCTATAAATATCAATAATGCAATAATTTTACTGTTACATAAATCTTTCTTTTCACATGCACTATAATTTTTATGAAACATGTGATTCCCCTCGCAGAGTGTGATATGAACACACAAACAGAAACAATAATACAAATTTATAGCAACTTGAATGCATCAAATTTTTTACACAAAAATATCATATTTGTCAAAAATTAGTTTTGTTTACTTTCATTACTGTAACCTATGAAACATTTCAATGAAATAACTCACTTTTCATATACCAAATTGTATATAATAAAATAGATAAATATTAAAAGTATGGATTTTCTTTGCTTGCGAACATGTTTCACCACTTGTGTTCATGCCTTTCAAGTTTTCTATGAAAAATACATATAGCCTATAAACATACATTATAACTAAAACTGACAGCTATTGACATCATTTTTACATAATTTTTAACACAGTTTTGGTTTTATTTACTTTACCTTTTTGTTGCTGCAGCTTATGAAACCTTATCTTGCAAACAACCTCTTACATTATATTTTACCATATTTATGTAGTTAAATAAAATTGATCAATATATAAATTGTGCAAAAATTTTGCTAATTATTATGGTTTTTTTGTCTGCTTTCGTGATTTTAATTTTTCCATGAAACATCTGTATCGCATATGAGACTGTAATAATTAGACATAGCCAAAAAAATTAAATTATCATAGTAAATACAATACATTCAGACATACAGATTCAGCTTTGTTACACTTTCATGCTTTTGTTTTTCATTCAGTCTTTGATTGCTAACAGGTTTCTCTAAACATTCTATAATAAATACACAAAAAATTAAACCCAAAAAAAAATATGTATAAAACTGTATAACTAGAAATTCTCTTTTTCATAATGTTTCATCACTTTTTTTCATGCTTATCGAAGTTCTATCAAACATTTGTAACAACATACATAGGCCTACCTACAACTACTAAATGAAAAACAGTCATAAAATATATTTTCACGCTAACAAACCTTCGCTTTTTGCATATTTTCTTCGTACATAAAAAGTAAGCAATAATAAAATTAAAAATGTTACAAATGTTACAAACTCTACGATATTTTCATTGACAAATCACTTTACCTTTCATTGAAATATACTGTTATAAAAATTTTTGCATCTTCAGTGTCACATGCACAAAAATAAATAAACACGAATGAAATATGTGAGTTTTGTGAAACAATATTACCAATCAACTGTATTACTTCACATTCTTTCATGTCTTCAACTAAGTTTTTTTTGTGCGAAGCACAGTATATCTACAAAACAAAACTAGCAGCCCTGCTATAACATCAGGAATGTTTACCACAAGGATAAACATATTAAAAAATACTGTTTATTCTTTCAAAAAATTTTCAGTGTGTGATAATCACGAAAACACGGGAAAACACATAACCCCACATTACAGGAGCAACAATACCAACGTGTATCTTTCCGCTTCGTTGGACGTTTTGCAGTACGCTTACACATGAAGCACTGTCTCTGCGGCATCTTCTTCATAGCTGTTGGAGGAACAGGCTCAGAAAAATGCCTGCCCGTAAGTCTCAGTGGATCTGGTACAACTGGAATTACAGCCGATGGGCGTCCACCTTTGGGAGGTGTCCTTGTAGTGACAAAATCTTCCAAGAGCTGCCTTACGAAGTTTATTCAGAAGGCCACTAGTCTAATTTTTTCCCTGTTTTTAGATTGAACAAAATGCAGGAGTTGTACACAATCATGTCTAAAATGTGGAAAAAAAGTTTTTTATACCACTTCAAAGATTTTCGTGTACTGTCCAAGAAGCTTATTTGCATATCGGTGCGGTCCACTATGCCCAAGTTCTTGTTGTACAGCAGGACAGATGCAGGTTTCTTGATCATTTCCCCTGTTTTGCGATCCCTTTTGTGTGTCACTTGCATTTCACGGCTATTGATAGTTGACAACATGCACACATCACGTCGATCATGACACTTTTCCGCAAGCATTGTCGCAGTATGGCGCACGACACAATCACCCTTCCCAACTTTGAGGAAATTTTGGCATGCACTTTCTTTTTTCTCCTACTGTACCACAAGTGCCCGTTTTGTTTTCTAACAGTTGTGGGCTAGTGTACCAGTTGTCAGTAAACTAGGAATGCCCTTTACCCAAAAACGGTTCAAGGAGAGTCGTGACAATCGATCCCGAAATACCATTCCACGGATTTCATCAATGTTTGTTGTAGCTCCAGTTTAGATCAAAAAATCGAGAATATATCCCGTTTCACAATCGCACAAAACAAATAGCTTTGTTTCAAACCTATGTCGTTTTGCAGGAACATACTGTTTGACGCACAATCGGCCTTTCATACCATAATACTTTCATCAATACAAATATTTTGTAAGGAACGAAAGTAGACTTGAACTTCATCTTGATCGACTCAACAATAGAACTTATCTTATACAATCGGTCACCATTGGGCTGGTTCAGGCTGTCCGAGAAATGCAAAAGTCGGAGGATGAGTAAAAAACGATTCTGCAAAAATATTTTCCCGAAAATAGGAGTGGAGAGAAGTGGATCTGTTGACCAATAATCTTTTAGCTTATTTTTAGCAGTATGAGCCATCAACAGGGTGACTGCTACAAAGCTATAGATATCAGCCACAGAATGTTTTGTGTAACTATTCAGTTTTGAATGAGCTTTCACATCATTATTTTGCATCACGTACGAATAATACTTGTGAGTTTCATACAAAATGTGTTCCACTTAATCAGTATCAAAAAAATGCTTGAAAACTTAGGATTCTGTGGGATTTTCTTCTTCAATGAAAATGGCATATTCAATTCCAAAAATAATATCCACTCGGCTGTGAACAATCCGCGTAGTGCGTACGAACATGGCCAACAAGAAAAGTTTAAAAGTTAATGTCTGGGATGGTATTTTAGGAAATTGTTTAATGGGTCCCTACTTTTACCAGACACTATCGGGTCCTAACTACCAAGTGTTTTTACGAGACATCTTACCGGAGTTGCTGAAGAGATTCTTCTCGAGGTGTGAGCAACCATGTGGCTACAGCACGATAAGGCGCCGGCACATACCGTATTTGTCGGCACGTAGGACAACCCTGCATATAAGACAAGCCATGGTTTTGAAGGTACAAAATCTTGAAAACAGTAAATTACTAATTCTGAAATTCCCGACAGAAAAATATTTTTTTCCTTTCCCAGAAACATTAAACATTTAGTTTAAATATTTTGAATGCATATATTACCATCACATAAACATCATAGTACACACATAAACAAATAACATTGGCTACTACTGCCCTCCGGGCACCCAAGAGCCAAGGAAATGCACGGCAGCGGCCGACTTGCTGGCACCTGTGTGCGACTTGGCAACGCCGGACTGAGGTACGCCGAGACCTACATGGCAACGCCGAGCTACAACAGCTGCTTGCAAGGTCATTACATTCCTGTGCGCTGTTGTCTGCCAGCCTAGCACGAGACAGTAGACACATGAATGTGTGGTACGGTACCTAGATCCTCGTTTTTTCTGCCCAAGAGTTGTAGACTGGTGAGAAAGTATCTCAGCACGCGCTCCAGCTGCATCTATCGCTGCTTCGCTGCAAGGAAGTGTCCTTTATTATGAATGACACTCATCAAAATTTTGTACCGTGAATTTTATTTAAAAAATTGTGCAGTCGTTTTTATTTGTGACGAAAAACGCACTTTTTTTAAACATCATACAACTCCACAGCTTACAGCTTAGCTTTTAAACGATTTTTGGTTACCAAAAATGTTACCTTCATATAAGACGAGTAGTAATTTTTGAAGGCCAAAAATATGTAAAAATTGTTGTCTTAAATGCCGGCAAATACGGTAATGCAATACTGGTATGAAACTACCTGAACCTTACGTACCTTGGACGGAGGATCAGGGGTTTCTGTCCAATTCCCTGGCCTGCGATGTCACCTGATCTCCTGAATTTATTTTTCTGGGGTGCTTTGAAGGAATTAGTATACAAAACACTTGTTCAAGACTAAGAAGATCTTGTTGCCCGAATTGCTACCACTGCATTGGAAATCCACAAAATCCAGCCATTTTTGTCCGCGTACATGAATCAATGATTCAGCGTTGTAACGTTTGCATTGCTACTAATGGCACTACCTTTGAGCAATTGTAAATAATGGCAAGACAGTCATTCACTATTCAGTTTGGAAACGTTTAGTTTTATGTTAGGGTCGTTTCAACATAGTTGTTCAGACACGGCCAAATCTTGGCTTTGAAAGTGTTATTGTACATTTTCAGGTTAATCATTGATTTACAAACGTTACCGATGCTTACACATCATCTTCTTGTTTCTTACTAAAGCCTTTAAAGATTCTGTACAATTAATTAAAGAGGATGTCACCACAGAAACATTACATGAACAAAAACATTATCTCGATTTCTAACGCAACAGCTTCATTTCTTTGCGCAACTAAAACAATGAGACCACAATGCAGGGCTTTGTAAATAAAGACAAAGGAAAACAAACATACCATAAATAAAATCACATTCCATCACAATAACAAATGAAACTTTTGAAGGGACCAAGACTCAAACCCCAGAAGGCTGACTTCAAAACAAGCACTGAGCCATGCTGATAGCATGCAGATGAGGCGAACCGTTGAGATTGTACCTGCGCCATATTTGGAGCTGCTTAATTGACGACTACGGTTAGATGCAGGTGTGACGTCATATTACATCTTTGTTACCAATTTTAAAGCATTTCTCGTCTGAGTACCCCCAAAGTGTCCTGTATCATATTACCCTGTAGAATGTTCACGGAGAAACTAAGTAAGTAGCATTTGAAGGCTCGCAACACATACAGTGAACCCTCGATTACTCGGACTAAAAGGAGGAAGAAGCTGTCCGAGTTACGATTTGTCCGTGTTATCGAGGAGTGTCCGGGAAGGTGGGGTAATCAGTCAATCACAGAAACGCGAAAAAATTAGTACCCTAATCATTTCTACGAGCAAATGAGGCTGCAATAAATACTGTTATGAACGTAACTATTGTATCAAGTTACGGGAGGGCCGCCATGCAGTGGGAAAATTAACGTAACGTGGAGGACTATGAAATAATGTCAAACAATGTGGGCAGTCAGATCTTTATTTTTTTATGCTGCTACTTCTGGCTGATCTTTTTGTTTTATCTCTGTGCTAGAAGCTGGCACCAAGGCACCCTTCTATCACATAAAAGTTCTTGTCTGGCTGGCGACAGCCAATGTGCATGCACGTGTGAGAGAGATAAGAAATGATTGTTGGAGGTAAGCTAGGGAGGTTGCGAGCGGAAGTAGTCAAGGTCAACCGGCACAGTCTCATGTAACACAAACGCCGCACGTGACCACACGCATCTCAATCAAGATGTTTACATTGAAAAATACCTTACGTCCGTATGTCACAGCATAGAGGCAGCAGCTAACTGCTAGCCTGATAGTTACTCTACCCTCCTACAAAGTTACAAAGGTATAAAAATAATTTTCCTTGTAAACATGAATAAAAATGGTACTGTAATTAACAATCCTTCTGGGTCAGTGTATATTATGTGAACACATTTGAATACTACCAATTTTAAAATTTAATTTTATGTATATAAATTGCATCATAGAACACATAATTTACAGCTTTATTCTTACACAAATTGTCATATTATAAAGCAATAAAATGTTAACTATGTTCTACAGAGTTACCATAGTTACCCGCGTAATCGCAGCATATTTTTGACCAAATTTTAGGCCCAAAAAATGGGGTGCGGCCATTATAAGGGGTTTTAAAAAAAATTACCTTATAAATTTTTTTGGTATAGAATATAACAAATGTACATTTTTTTCTATATTTACTCGTTCATAGCGTGACCATTTATTCTAAAATAAAGAAAAAGATTTTGTCTGTGTTTAGTAAACATGGAAAAATTAAAACTACAAAATCTTGTTAACCCATTCATGTGCGTCACTCAATGAAAATTGTTTTAAAATTCACCCGCATAAGACGTTTACATTTTACGGTCCATTACATGTAGCCTACATTATTATTTCCCGTGAAGTAGTTTATAAACAAATCCGATTCACGCTTAAAACGTTACAACTCTCCAAACGCCATTACATTATCAACAGAGCATCATCAACAAGCGAGCGTGACTCATCGTGTCCGGCTTGGGTATGGATGTTGTGTTGTTCTTTCATCACTCACATCAGCTCTTGAAAACATCGTTAAAGGGCCGTAAAACCCTCTCACCAATTTTTCTACATCGCAATGCGAAGCAATGATTTTTAATTTTTCTTTAATGTCCGGAACAATTTGCTTTGCAGGTCTGAATTCATTGCACATACCAGAACAAAATTAATTTCGGTTTATGTACCATTGTAACCCGTAGTTACAGTCATTTCAGAAGCACAATGCTGAAATGTTTGTTTACCACACACGCGCGTGCCTGGCTCGCAGGACGAAGAGGGAGGAAAGATAAAGAAGTGAGAGGTCAGCTTGCTGCGTTACATCTTTATTCGCGCGTTGCGCGCCTCGCTAGCAACATTTTACAACACGGAACTTGCCAGATATTTACTGTGGGAAGGCTAAGTAGCGATGGACGACAACGTTATAAATTTTAATACTGTTCTAAAATATAATGTGGTGAATTTAAATCCAGCAGAAACTATTTTTTATGTCTTCTAAACCAAGAAATAATTAATTAAAAACTATTACTTTTTTTTTTTAATTCTGTCCGAGTTATCCAATGTCCGGGACATCGAGGTCCGAGTTATCGAGGGTTCACTGTACTTCCTGTTTGTATTTATTTTATATACAAGTTAAGTTTTTGTACAGCTGTGTTTCTGGAATTTATTTTTCTCTACTCACGTGTCTAACCAATATTGTGTGTTAACGATTTTTATTCTGTGACATTCAAAATAATATGTGTTATATATTTTTTGTTTTTACATTATACCCTCCCATTCATGTAGACCTAATGTAGTTCACCTTTAATGATTACCAGTAATAGTAAAGGTCAAAAATTTTCACATTTGGCATTGTTACATACATGTAAGAATGTTTCAAATTATCAGAAAAAAATTGAAACTTGCCTGCTGTGATATTAGTATTTTGATTTATGGTATTGTTGTACGGATAATGTGGTCAACGGAAAACTTTCCTGCTGTGCTATTAATATTTTGATTTATGGTATTGTTGTAAGCATAATGTGGTGCCAGTGGAAAACTTTCCTGCTGTGCTGTTAGTATTTTTATTTATTTAAGGTACCATTGTTGTAAGAATAATGTGGTAACTGTAATTCATACTAACAGCTATAGATTGAAAAGGGTGAGTGTGTGATTGGTTCAACATGGCCACGTTAAAAGAAACTGAGTCGCAGGTGGTGAAATTTCATTCTGAATTATATGTGAGTGAAGGGGTGGGGTACCAGTGGATAAATAAGATGAAAGTAGAGATGTGACTAGCGACATGGATGCTCACCCAACTGCACAAACTGTCATTAGCAAGGAGACAGTACATTTGCAGATTGATGATTGATCAGTGATACTTCTAACACAAGGGACACTATGGATGACCAAGACACTTATTCAAATATGTGTATATTATTTGAGCAACTAACCCATAACATAAATGGTCAGTTTTTGAAGGTGGATGAATGGATAAGTGTGCTACAAGACAGACTTGAAAAACAATTTGTTGAAGTAAAGGGGAGATGTGGGGTCAGGTAGAAAACCAGAAGAGAGAATTTTCAGAGGAGGTATTCAAAAACAATTGTGAAGTAAGTAACTTGAGTAGTGAAATAAAATGGGTGGATCAGGAGCAAAGCGAGATGAGGAAACAGGTTGGAACCATAGAGGATAGAATGGGAAACCAAGTACGTATTGTTAAGTCCTATTTTTACATAGGGCCGTGTCCACGGACGTGACCATGGCAGTGCACGTGGACGTGTCCGAATTTTGTGGTTAGATTCGCCCTCGCTGTTCACATTTATTATGTTTGAAACTGATCCTAAATTGTGATAAATTAATGTTTTGTCCAGCTACTATTGATTTCAACCTTCTATTTTTACCGTGTTTAATTTCAATGCCTTCAATTTTATATCTAGTTATGAATGCCCACGAAAATAATAGAAATTATCTTCTGTCTTAGGACATAACTTCAGACAAAAGTTAAGATTGGTGAATATTTGTCTTAGGACCAAGCTTGTCCTACGACATTGTAACTTCAGACACTGATGTGAAGTCACAGATTCATGTGCGCCAATCAGCGCATTCCTGTCCTAGGACACAACTTAGGACATCACAATTGTGAATAGGCCTTAATAAAGGTGGGATCCGAAATCTCTACACTAAATGGAGCAATTGAGCAACTACAGCAAACAGTAGAAGGATTTAAGGAGAAAACTCAGAATGGCTTTGATGGTGAAAAAGTGGAAAGAAAAAAGGAAATAGAAAGAGTAAAAGATGAGATATTAGAAACTACTGAGATACAAATTAACACACTTGAAAACAATCTGGGTACTCAGTGCCAGTACTTAGACGAGTGCCATGAGGCCAAAGCAGGTGTACATCAGAGGGCATTAAGGGTTTCTAACCTTTATCATAAGTGGGATATCCCAAAGTTTCGAGGTAATGAAAATGAACATACAAAAAAAATCTGGATAGATTAGAGGAGTTTTTTTAATGTATGGATATAGCAGAGAAGAAGGATTGTTAGTTGCAAAAAGGTCAGTCACTGGAGTAGCTGTTCATTGGTACGCCTTACATGAAAATAGAATGTCAGATTTGAGGATTTCAGACGGGAGATTGTAATAAGTACTGGAACAGTAAGATTCAAAGTGCAGACTGTGCTGCCCTCTACCAAGGTTGGGCTGAAGTAGTGAGATTGGGAGAACATTTATTACAGGTAGCTGAAAGGTCACAATTTTAAGATATACCGTTGCAGGAGGAAGACATTGTGACAATGGTCTGCTCACAAACGCCTGTGGAAATCCAGCAAGCATTGGTCAGGAAAGAGATTAGCACTATTGAACAACTTAGGAAAGTGTTCAAAGAGTTAAGACACAATTAATCATTTAAGAGGAAATCAGAGGGGTGGTCAGTCATGTCAACAGCAAAACATTAACATGGGCAAGGAGATAACAGATTTCAACCTAGACCAATGTCCTACCAAGATAACAGGGGATATATATCAGCAAAGGGATACTAATCACGGTCAGGACCAATGTAACAACTGGGGCCAACAGCATAGGGATAGTAACCAAAGAGTGTGGAGACAAGAGAATGAATTACAGAGACAGTATCGACAATCTCAAGGTGAATCACTACAAAACAGACAGGGAAACCTGTAAGATCTCCCAATGAAAGTAGCCAGATTGGTGCAAACCGTTACGATGAATAGATACACATGGCTACTGACATATTTTCAGATGAAGTTAATTTTTTAATGACTGAAGAGTCAACAGGGATAAATAAGAATCTAATACCTGAAAGTTTGGGTAAAGTTGGGGATCAAGAGGTGTTGGTACTATTTGATTCAAGTGCAGAAGTATCGGGGGTCTCTGAAAAATAATTGGTGAATTTGAATCAAGGTGGCTTTATTTTTCCTACCCTCCCAGTGCCTCAATTAACAATTGTGGGAGCAACAAAAGTCAAATCAAAAAAAGTAAACAAGTAAGTCTATAGAGTTAGAGCTGAATGAAGTTGTCATGTCTTGTTATTCCACAGCTAACAAGTGACATTATCACATCGACAGTCTGGTACATACATCCTTCAATGCTCACCGAGCATTGACAACTGTACTGTAAGAAACAATAGGCCAAGGCCCTCAAAACTCTTGCATGCTTCGCAATTGAAACATTTTTAGTTGTTGTGATCACCTATATACTCTGCTCCTCTTGCAAAACAGGGCATTTCTACGACCACACTACGTGTTTTCCTTGACAGTTGACACATATCAATGGATTGCTGAATTTCTCTTTTTCCAGATGTACTGATACGGCACATTTTGACCATATTGCCGGTGATCTGCAACTGGCCGACAAATGGCCGTACCTTTAGCAGTTGTAGCAGTGGAGTAGAGAAGGAATTAACTGTTTTATAAGGACATTCCGATTACCGATCTTCAGCGTTGATGGAAGGACTGGAACGCCAAACCTTAGAAACACAGTAACAGTTGGGACTAGGACACCATCAGATTTTTTTTGTAACTTGACGGACATGTGTGACACACTGTACCTGGAGTTCCTGCAATAGTTCTGAACATGGGACATAACTTCAAGGGGGACTACTTTGTTGCCCCATTGAAGACCTTCATTGCCTGCTGCCCACGTGACTGGGTGATATTTGATGACTCGATTAACAGCTCTGTTACTTTCTTAATATTTTTGCAGTCTTTGACTGCACCAGCAGCACCAATCAATGACTTTCTGCAGCTCAAATTGTGACACTTTTCCTAAGGTGTGCTCTTCGAGACCTTTCCCTACCAAAAAAATGGGAGTCTGCAATTTCTTTTCACAAATAACATCCAAATCACTATCCAAATTAAGTCCATTATAGCTACACTGTCTTTTGTTGCGGCAGTTGAAGGAGCCACCCTTAGACTGCTGTTGGCAGCCATGATAGAATGCCCCCCCTAATGAGGATTGTCTGACTCAACCTGCCGTTCGGGGAGGGAGAAGAAAAATAGAAGCCAGCAGTTCACACACCTCACGATTGGTGCAGTTGGTAGGGAAACCTACCTCCCACAGATCTAAGCAGTACATAGGAGTTGCTACCCTTTGCAGCTATTCACTGCAAATTAATGCCCCAGTAGCACACCGAAATGTACACCGGGGCAAACCAGGGACAAATCGTACATCCTGAGCGAGGCCAGCTTTATTCTCCTACCTGTGAAAACATTCCAGGCTCCCCACTGTAGAGAACACCCTTGGTGACATTTCAGGGGACTTGTGGTCAATTACACTTTCTCCTCCGTACAGCAGTAACACGTCGTCCCAGCGAGTTTGACTGCAAGGGCAGATTGCCCTTGACAACCTCTTTCGCTAGGATGGTACCAGGTGGTGCTACATGTGCGTACATGTACGCAGATACGGGCTCCGCACGTAGATTCGCCTGCTGGGCCAGTGAGAAGGGTTCTCTAAACCGTCACTAACAAAGACACCATGTAGGGTCACATACAATTCGAAGGCTGCACTCATAAGCGAGTTTTAGGACCTCATTAGGAAGAAGAACACCGCCCTGGTCTCAGACGATAATAAAGCGAAGGAAGATACGATGGGACATGGTGAAATGAAAAGAGAAAAGATAATGAGAAAGTAGAAGATGAAGGAGGAAAAATTAAATGGCCAAGAAAAATTTCAGGTCCTGACCGCACCCCGATTAGTTGCCTCTTACAACAAGCACAGGTTGGCTGTGGTGGTATTCTAGCCCGCCACCACAAGCAGGAAATTATTTTGAAGGACCTCAGACTTTCTAAAGAACATTGCTAGTGTAACCTTAAAAATAATCTAGGCTACATGTATCGACCCCATAAGTATTTGTAGTTCTGTTAGAAAATATTAACATGACTGCTTACCATAAGACATTGCTTTGTTACGACTGTTCATCACAACCAGTCATGAAAACGCTAAAATTTACATACCCGAGTACACCGAGATCTCTAGTCAATAACAAGTACCATTTTTGTCCGACATGTGCTTGAAGCATAAAGCATAATACTGGATATGCAATAAACACTCTGCAATGGCTGTACGAAAAAATTCACTGTGGTTTAATAAAAATTATCATTTTAAATATTTCACTAATACTAATAGAAAATTTTTGTGATGTATATTTTCGGCCGGGGGTGCGGAGTTTGTCCTAAATTCGTTTGTCCTAAAACCATTTTTCGAGGTTTTATTGCTTGGACTTCGTTTGTCCTAAAATTGTTTGTCCTAAAGTCATTTATCCTAAATTCGTTTGTCCTAAAGTCATTTGTCCTAAATTCGCTTGTCCTAATTTCATTTGTCCTAAAATCATCTGTCCTAAAATTGTTTCTCCTAATTTTGTTTGTCCTAATATCATTTGTCCTAGAGTTGTTTGTCCTAAAGGCATTTGTCCTAAAATGGTTTGTCCTAAAATCATTTGTCCTAAAATCATTTATCCTAAATTCATTTGTCCTAAAACTAGTTTTCTAAAAATGTATACTTTTTTGCACATTTGCATTGAATTCGGACAGACACAGAAATCGTCTGCATGGTTTTGCTGGACACTAGTGTTTTGCTTATTTCCCCACTACGAGCGTCAGTGTCGCATCCTTAGTGTGTTGACAGAGAACGCCTCCAGTGGTCAGCGAGAGAACTTGCTCGTGACGAGAAACAGCTTCTCAACACTGCCTTCCCTCTGCAGTGTCAGTGTTCAGGAGGGCTCCGTCCTAGTTCCCGTGCTTTCTTTCGTTGGTGTCGCTCCCAGCTGTTGACGATACGCGGAGGGCTCTGGCCACGCAGTGCTGTGGTAACCGCGCCCAAAGATCTTTCACTTTAAACACACCAGAACTGTTAAACAATTTAATCAGTTGACTTAAAATGTTTACAGCATATTTATGAAAAGTTCTGCTAGTAATGCTGTGTATTAAATTTCTATACATATATTAGTTAATTTTTTAAAATTGTTTTACAAGTGTCCCTATTCGCTACTAACAGGAAGAAAATGCAAGGCCAAATATAGTAAGTTAGGATTTTTTAGTTCTTGGAGATATATTTGGGGGAGGGGCGTTTATAAGCAAGCAAATGATAGGCAATTTTTTTTTTTTTAATTTTGAAGCCTATCTTGAAGAATTTAGTGAATCACTATTCTTTTGGTGACAGGTAGAAGACAGAAAATGTGTGACACGTAGAAGACAGAAAATGTCATCTATGCGTAGACTATGAGCGGCCTGAACGAACTTCTCTCTTAGTTTATCTATCTACAAAGCATTCACTATGTTAACTATAAATTATTTATTTGTAATAACTATGGAGGCTTCAGCTATTTCGAAAACATCTTGAGTCATCAAAATTAAAATTTGATTAATGTTAATTTTACTATTAAAGTTGCCTAATGTTGAGTGGTTTTATATGACTCAAGCAGAAGCATTTTATAAAATGCACTGTTGGATAAGTATAAAATACAGTGGTGCAGCCAGGGGTAAAGGATACACCACCCCTCCCTTAATTAAAACAGTTTTTCACAAAATAATCCATTGTCTTTCTTTCTTAATGACAACTGCGAGAGAGAGAGAGAGAGAGAGAGAGAGAGAGAGAGAGAGAGGCTATTGCTACGAACATAACGTTTAAAGCTATGTCATACAATACTTTGTAGCAAAGGAGAATAATTTGACTTCCAGCGCACAAATTCTTGCACATGTAGAAAATAAACCAAGGTACGGACACTTGTATGAACATTATTTTATCGACACAAAACAAATGCAAAATTAACTAATATCATTTGCACACCAAGGTACGGTTACTAATTTACCTAAAAAAAAAACCTAGATTTTTAATTATGTTACTTCACGTGTTATATTTTGTTGTTGGTTTTCACAGCCGCTTATACACTGAAAGAACACCATAGACCTAGGCTAAAAATATACTCTGTCTTCTTTTGCGATTATCTTCGAGTAGCGTTGAACTTCAAATATGTCATGAAAAGTGATACCTATCACATGGCACATAGCCGCATTCCACTTATATACCAACACTTACCTACAGCCACTGAATTAAACATTGAATTGTAACCATAATTTTTGGGTGGAAAATGTTGCGAATCAATACTGATATTTTTCTGCAGTTTTCACATTAATGTGGATGCTGAATTAGATATAAAAATGTGAATGTCGATATTCTGTAAAAAAAATTGTACATGCAAAAATGTTATAGTTTTAATGCACAGATAACATAAAGATTATAAATAATGTGCACACACTGAATTTTAACTCTTGGCATAATTAATATTAGGTGTGTGTGAATTTCCTTTTACAAGGGATATGTTTCCTGTAATGTGATTTTAATTGTCATAGAAATATTTTTCCTCTCAATAAAACGCTTTTCTATTCCTTTCAAAACGACCGATTTCAGTAATTTTCTTGCCCAATACTTCATCGGTGATTTATGAAATGTTTAATATCTTGCAAAACTTCTTGCAAAATAAAAATAAAAAACATTTTTTGTAAAATTTTGATTTCAGAGTGTAAAAATAATAATTTGCCAACCGAAGACTATAATTATAAAATACTTTACTAGTAGCTTTTTTTTAGAAACATACCTGATGAATATTCTTCAAGAACGCAAAACTTTGACAGCATTCAGACAACTTTTGTGGGTCAGCGTGTGTTGGCTGAGATCATAAATCAGAAAATAAAAATATTTGTAATAGCTCTTGATGGATATAGATGGCTAATCAAGCCACATTTGATTTTTCTCTTGAATGTCAGGAAAGCAAGATAGGTGCGATTTTTTACTTTTTTTGGTGACATTTTTAAACACAAAATCCAAGAGGGCAAACTGTTAATGTTTTATAACTATTAAATGTGAATTCAAAATCATAGTTCGCATAAAAGCTGTGTAGGTTGATTTAAAAGCAAATATTAACCAAACATATAAATAACGTGATGACATAATTGTTAGTAGTAGAACATGGATGCGTCAGGAGGGCACAAGGAGATGGGGGACAAGAGCTAGACACCACCGATGATGTCATTACCGTTCTTAGCTACCATTTTCATCATGTATTCTTTCGAAATTTCCCCTACCTTGGAATTTCTCTCCAAACTTTAAAATAATTTCTCTCTAACACGTATTTTCCCAAAACGGCTGACTTTTTTAATGGGCCAAAAAACCATGTAAAAATAATTGATAGTTTTATTAAATCTTTATTAATGTTTCGTAATAAATTTTTGCTATCTATACTGTAAAAGTAAATTTCAGCTATCCTTCCGTTGAGAGATGTTCACATCTGAAAATGTTTTATATTCACATATTTCAAACACTATCTACGTCGTTCTAAATGAGCTTTATTTATTTACGGCGGACGACCCGTCCATACAGTTGATTCAAATACCATTTCCCAGCTTGGGCTATGTTGCACGTACCAGTTTCTTGTAACAATTAGCAGTGTTTAGTGATGTGCTGCATATAAGCGAAAGTACTAACAGATCAATATTGGCCTCAAAGTGGGATAATTATTGAATTTTTACGCATATAATATAATTGCTTCCACAGAGAGTTTTTAAATCTAATTTAATTTAATTTTTTTATTTAATTTTTTACCACAGAACTATATTAGGTTACTGCAAATGGCATTTTAAGTGTCAATATTCAGTTTTAGTTCGTTCCCACTTGAATTTCTCCTTGCTTTCGTTTCGTTTCCGTCCGTCCCGCTTCCGCGTCGCCTACGAGCCAATGTTTCCATTACAAAACTTCAGAGGTAGCATTTATGTAACAGCTTATTTCTCAAAACTTGAAACTTGGACCTGCTTTTTAAAAAATAGTGATTAGTATAATATTTAAATAACAGTATGCTACTGCTGTTGAAAATATGTTTTAGAGTATAATTTCAGACGTGAGATCTCGGCTTGTTTGTTTGGTGATAGGCACGAGTTTTAAAAAAAACAGAATAGTAATTACAAATGGACTTATAAAGTAAATTTCATATAGTTTATCTTGAAGCACCTAATTCCCACTACGTCTATACAATAACTCCGAAGCTTAGTAATTGCAAGTGAATACCAAAATAGAGCAAATAAAACAGCTATCTTAAACAAAGTCAATTTTATTCGAGTTTCACAGCATTGTGTGTTCATAGCATGTGTGTTTATGAAACTGTTGCTCAGTATTATATTTATTCCTTTAGCATTGTTGTTTTTAATGAAACTCAATGCACATAGTTTTGCCGGTTGAAAATAGTAGCTCAGGGCGCTGAAAACAAATTGAGCCAATTGCATGCCGATGTGGCGCGATAATACGACAGCATTTGTTTATTTCAGAAGTCGGGTAAGAGTGAACGAGGTGCAGTATCCTCACCTTTGTATTAAAAATGGTGTGGTGCTAAAATAAACGCTAAAATGCTAGCTAAATTATTTAGATATTTGAAAGTACTCGGAAAAGACAAAAAGTTCGATAATAGAAAACAACAACTTTTGTAATCTTTAAGCGTAAGAATTTTGCCAGTGTCAAACATTTTTAAGCCAAAAATCTTACATCATAAACTAAATTATAAAGTTAAAATGACACAATAAGTTAATTTTGTAACGCATATCACTAGTAACATGTTCGCTTACATTTTAGTAGAAACTATTTTCCTGGATTGTTCGTTTTCGTTTGATCTATAATGAATCTCAGACTCCTGTCAGATATAACAAATGTTTCTAGTGTTGACTTATATATAGAGAGCATGAAATTTTAAGTTTTCAATGATCTGCATGTTATAATCAGATATTCTATGCATACTCAAGCCCTTTATATTCGTTCATTGTCTGCTGTTCCACTGAGTAGCAGCTAGTGGACAAATGGTCGGGACTTGAGTATACATAGGATATTTGATTCTTACACGCAGGTCATTGAATTCGCGAAATTTCACCATTACTACTTATATACCATGTCCTCATAAGATAACTATGTATATACCCGACACATGAACGGTGTTGCGTGTTCCTTTCCACCCAAAACAAGTAAACGTCTTCCAAATACTTATAACTACAAAAAGAAACCAACACTAATTATTATGCTTCTACTTTATGCAGAACGTTTATTAAAAGAGTTGTTTTAGGTGACTAAATTGGCTAAAGATGACTTTTTTACTTTGTTACCCCTTGAAGTAACTTATTTTTAGGCCACGTGACTTTTATGTGAGGTGACTTTATAGGATAAGTAACATCAAGAGTTTGTCGTGAAATTACATTTTTAACTATGCAACGCTCACGTCATATAACCATAACGTCTAATGGCTTAAAGCGCAGTGACTTATATGCCAGGTGACAACAAGGCAGTGATTTTTACGCCAAATATCATTAAGGCTAAGTGCAGGTTTGAAGAATTGCAGTTTATGTCAAATTATTTTCAGACTGTCATTTTTATGCCAAGTAACGTTAAATCCAAGTGACTCTTATGCGAAGAGAATTTACAGGACAAATAATGTTTAAGCCAAGAGGGAATTTACTCAAAATGACTTTTAAAACAAGGGACTTATCTATAAAACGAAAATATTTCCCTCGGCGCTCCTGATAGTTCTATGTTACTTTTTTGATATTTTCTGTTTGGATATGAAGCAGACCACTAAGTCGCATGTTACTTCATTTTAGAATTATTTTATCTGCAAATCTATTCAAAAAATATAAATTTGGTTTTATTTTTTGTTGCTTCTTAAATTATGTTTAACTTTCAATTTTGTACAATTTAGGGCAATGATAATCAACTGTTACAGTTACATTGTAAATTAAGCATGCAGCTTTCTTAAGTGCCCAGGAATACAGTCAATGCCCTGGATGAATTACATCAATAGCAAAAATTAACACTTCTGCAATGACATTTTATAAACAACTCCCCGTATGAAACAAAGTACAATCAAGAAAGTACATTGGACCGACCAACATGCCTTGTAACTCTATGAACTGACTAAAAATGTTTCCAAGGACTAATTGTTGAAAAAAGTAACCTATTGTATGCTGCTACTGCGTAGTGCAAGAAAGAAACAAGTGGTTAATATATATTAATGCAAATGTATGGTAGACAATTTAATTTTAGAAATATGTTGTAACTTGAATAGCATTGTATTTTCAAGACGACGAAAGCCATTCAAGTACAATGACGTCACGTTCAACAAATGTGCTATGCAGAATTTCGTCAGGAGGATTAGAGATGATGTAAATATAAATGAGAGAGATGAAAGAGAGAGAGACAGACAGACAGACAGATTGATTCTTGTGATAGATCGACCCAACATAAAATATCATTCCTTCACACCTCACGCTCTTCCATGCATCAAGCAATACATAATACTTTTTGGTATAATTTCTGTTTGTCATAGTATGAGGTATACTCACACTTACAAAATATCAAAATAAAGAAAACTTAATTAATGGTTATTTATTTTGGATGTGTATTGCATACGTTAGTTCATTGATTTATTTAAATTATTAAATTTTGTGTACGCTGATATTATCAATTCATGTTAACCGTTATGACTTTTTATTTTAACAGAAAAAAAATAACTTTCACCATAGTATGTGAGGTCTATAGTACTACACCTGCAAATAACTGGGCAATGCTGCCTTCTGGTTTCCAGGAATAGTGACTTCACTGGAATGCTTGGCGAGGGGTTAGGGGAGAGTTGCAAGGCTTGCCTCCCTGGGCTTGGGAGGATCAGCGGACGAAACCGTTACGGCCTCTACACAATTGAAAACTTTAGCATTTTAACTTTAGCACTTGACTTTAACATTTGACTATAACACTTGACTGTTCAATACATTGCGTTTTAAAGAGTCGTACAAAATGGTGTCGCTAATCTTAAAATCAAGCAAAGCAAACCTTGAATTAACCTTTTCGATAAACTGAAAACATAAAGTCAAAGTCAAGATGGCCGTTAGCAAAGAACAGCTGATTATGTATGTTATAATGAAAACTCTTTATTTTGAGCATCGTTTTATTCTCCAGCACTTGGATTTCTTGCAAAATGTGACACGTATATCTTAAATGTGTTCAGAAATCCTTGTAAATTTCATCTGAGAAGTATTTGTAAATGAACTGTAAGTTTTGTCAATGGCATTGTGTGTGTCCTGCAAAATATTATCATATATTGAAAATATTTAAATAACAGTTCTTATTTTTAGAACAACTACGTAATATCCTTTTATGGCAAATACGTAATGATTTATTTCACAATAATTTTGATTGAAAATCGTATTTTCTTAATTGTTTTTCAACTTTCGTTACTTAAACTTTACGTTTTAACTCTGTAGTGGCAAAATACTTAAAGTAACGTGAACGTAAAGTCAAATGTGGAAGTAATCAATTGTGTATGGGCCTTTAGGTTGGTTCCAATACGGCTAACTCCCGCATCCGCTTTTCGCTTAGATAGCAATGCTTCTTCCAGGGTTGACAACATCAGAAGATTCCCCTCTGAATTCACAGCACTTTTATTTCAGCCAGGGGGGAAATACAGTCAGAGGGTAAGAGGGAAATCTGGAAGTTTTTGGTTGGTTGGCATGAGGATGTTACCTACCTACTCGACTTAAAGCAAATGTGACTTCAGGGGTCGACACACGAAACTGCAGTTTCTGTACCCTAGGTGCAGTCAGGGACGCCTGAAGAGGGAAGGGGGACAAAGGGGCATTTGCCCCTCCCCATACTACCAACAGTGACACCACAAACTTTAATATGGAATGCCACACGTGCACGAAATAAACATAATTTGGTGTTGTGGTGTCCATTTATGTAGTTTAGATTGGATTATCAGTTGGGGATTATCACTTTCCCGGTCACAATGTGCCCAACCACCACTAACTTAATTGTTTCTTCTAATACATTATCTCCTTTCACACATCCAACCATACATCGCATCGATTTCATTGACGTTGTCGAGCGCAAAAAAGTCGTTGAGGTTTTGAGGTTTGGTTACGAAAGAGTTTGCGACTTCTTAGATGTCTGCCTGTGCCCCTCCTACAAGTAAATCTTGGATCTGCTGCCGCCGTGTGAAACTTGGGACTGCAATCTGCAGGGAGGATAGCTGTATATCAGAATGATAACGAAACATGATTGCGAAAATATACTTTTTTTGAAACTATGTATATTTATATAGAATCAACGATAGTGTAAATATAATTCCCTTGTGTATAAAAATATAACAAATTAACATGCATTTTCCGATAAATAGAGTTAACTGAATTATGTTAAATATAATTTTTCAAAATTTAAATTACTCACAAATTTATTTATTAGAATATGATAATTTCTTATAACAAACAATTTAATTGATATTTTAATTAAAAATATAAAATACTAATCAATATACAAGTGAGACACCTACTGGTAACAAATGATTCTGTGTATGTGAGGAATGCCACAACTATAAAACTATAAAATTCCTGGCACGTGCAGACAACATAATGCCTCGTTACATCTGCAACGTTGTATTGAACTTCACTGTAGAAGCAATTTGTAATAAAAATTGCAATAACAAGTTACGCTGTTGAATGTTGGCGCACATTTAGGTACGGAAAATTGACTCGGTTCGGCAACACATTATATAACTTTACAAGGATAATGAGTTCAAGTACCTAGCTTACGTACAGTAAGGTTTATAATTATGTCCAATATGTTAAAGCAGGGTTCCAATTCATTACCTGCGGTGTCTTGTGTTCAATTTTAGACGTATTTGTTTCACTACTTCTCTTTGTAGAACACACAAACTCACAATAGCACAGTACTTTAGGCATGCACTGTTCAAGAAATTCTCAAAACATTTTTGTAATTTAATTTCGTGCTTCAAGTTTTTGTCTCTTGTATAAGCTTTGAAACTCACATTATAAATGATACTGACATTTATTATAAGTGATTGAATAAATTAAGAATAACTAATTTGTCACTGAAAATTCTTTTGGCGTATCCTAGGAAACTCGCTCGCTCTATCATAAATGTTATATGGCAGTGTGTTATCTAATATAAACAACCTAATACAATCTTATAGTGAGATACCTACTGATAGTAAACACATGAAGAGTTACCCAGGCTCGCAAGCCAAGACATTCAGAACCAGCCTGGCAATGGCCGCGAAAGTCTTCAGTAATAAATAATTGTTTACCACACGGGGGCATTAATTATTTAAGTAGAAAATGAAACCATAATGACAGTCAAGTGAAATGGCTTTCATACTCTTTCCAGTTGAATAAAGTTTCTGTTCAAAATGAATGACCCGCGGTGGGAAAGAAAACTAGGATTCTTCATTAATTTCAGAACACGAGGTATCATATCAAGTAGTTGTATTGTTGCAAAAATCCAATAAAAATTCGAAGTTCCATCAAAATTTTGTTTAGAGCAGAGCTTTGAGTGTACAAATGAGACGTTGAATTTCTTCTCAACAACAGTCAGGAAACATAAAGAGATAAACAAATTGAGACTACGAGACAAATTCTTCAGCACTTTATCAATATCATAACCTTTGCTGGAAGATAAGGATTGGTTTATCGAGGGAAGAAAATCATACAAACATTTCGGAGTTTGTCTTGCTAATATCAGAGAACTTAGTTTTTTTATTAATGTTGAACACTGTATAGAATATAGCAAGAAGAAGAGTGTTCAAAAACTAAAGAAGTGAGAAGAATGAATAAAAAAAAGAAGAAATATTTTGGGACAAGAGCTCTTTTAACATTCTTGTCTATAACTTTTACAAACAATTAATTAAGGCAATAGGCAACACCGTAAGATGAATAATTTTCAAAGATTAAAAGGATAGTATTATCTGTAGTTTGATTATCGTTTTCCCACAACATATTGCTATCATAGCACAGCTGGCAATCTGCGTTCGGCACGTAGTGCAAGGAAAGGTGTATGAACGATTTTGAGTGATATAAAAGACTCGAGAGACAAGCGCACACACACACACGCACATGCACATCCACACGCTCACATGCACACACAATCACACACACACGATCACACACACATACACCCACTGTATGTCCAATATGTTACATCTCATAGCATTCTACAGTGAGCTGCCTCCAGGCCATGTTAACATTAGCACAAGGGACTGCTTGTTTCCTCTGACATTTCTACAAATGAACAACTGTTTGTAAAAATCATACAAACAGTAATTTCCGAGAATAAGAATAACTATGCATACTTAAAAGAAATTTAATAATTTTCAACGATTTGACCGCACCAACAATTATTGGAAGTTGGTGAATCTGGTTTATTTATTGTTACGAAATTCTGTGAATAACTCGGCCTGCGAAAGAAAGTTTACAGCTCGAACTCTTATTAACCAGTGGTTTAAATTCGAACAAGTGTTTGTTACTGCTTTCATTTTGGATTCATTTCAAGAAACAGTTATTTATTACACGTACATTTAATTATTACATTTGTTAGATAACAATTTACTAACTAGTAGAGCATACAAATAAAATTTTTAACAGAGTGTGTAAATAAAATCGTATGGCAATGTCTAAATTTAAATGCAGCAGAACGATACAAAATTGCCAAAAGAAAAATTAAGAAGGGCTTTAGAAACGTTCAGTTTATCGTTATTTTTTATTTGTATTTAATATGCTTCCAGAGGATAAATATCATACGCGGAATCATTATATATACATGCATTGAATGTTTATACAAACTCTTCACATAAATTTGTTCGTTTAGAATTATTTCATAACAATTAAATTACAGAAAAACAAGACCAGAATACAAATTAAGAGAACAAAAATAAAGATATTAATTAAAAGTACACTATAACAAGGCCACTATCCTAAGATAATAGGCTTGCACTGTCGTGTAACTGTTATAACGAAATTAAATAGGAATGGAACATTGGCAATGACTAAATGTAGTTGATAATGTGAAGACAGTACAAGTACTTAATTGCATTCGGATACAGATGTAATAAATTGCAACTAAGTAAAGTAATAGCATAAATGATACCAAACAGAAATTTGGACACCCAGAAAAATAGACAATTTTGTGTGTGTGTGTGTGTGTGTGTGCGCGTGTGTGTTGGTGTGTGCATGTGCGCGTGTGTGTTGGTGTGTGTGTGTATGTGGGTGGGTGCATGCATGAGTGTGTGTGTGTTGGTGTGTGTGTGTATGTGTGTGGGTGGGTGCATGTGTGCATGCATGAGTGTGTAAGTTTGTATAGGTGATTCGGAATAAAGTGAGCACTCAAAAAAGCCCTGATTAATTTATATTTTCTGCCAGTTTATATCTTTCTGCTACATGTAAACATCAACAATGCCATGTGCTTTTATTTGCATAGGCTTCTACAATGTTTACATTTACGTTACAGTGCTCCGATAAATTTTAGCTACAATATGTACTCATTAAATGCACGGGTGTTGAATATGTGCTATACTCAGTAATAATCTTAGTTATAAATACCTGCGAGTAAACGTCTCATAACACTGGTTTCTCTGCGTCTACTCTAACGGCTCTGTTACCGTTACGAATCTCGTTGTACCGGGAGTCGCCGACTCCGGTTCACCACTTTTGAAGATTTGTCAAATTTACATATCCTGGACTGGCAGTGAGGTTACTTTGGAGGACCTAGGTGCTTGTGCCCTGTGCGCTCAATGGTTTGAACTTCCCGCTCGGACTTCGGCCGTGCTCGGCCGCTGTTCGGATGTGCTCGTGTTCGCTCTCCCCACCTTCCCCCACTTCTCCCTCCCGTGCCCAGCTCAGACGCTCTCGTCTGCAGGACATTCAGTCTTCGCCCGGGCCCGACCGTGGGCAGTTGTGTTTAGCTTGCGACCGCGGTGCCACACCTGAGCCGTGTCATCGGTAAGTTCCTTTTAGTTTGAGTTTAGTGTTCTGGTTTTTTCATGTTTTTCAGTTAGGCTTGGTTATTTATTTGTTTGCGTTGATGACACGTCGAGGGTGTGCTGTCGCGGCCGCGAGCCCTGTACGACTAGGGATTTGTCCCTATTTTTTAATGGTATAAAGTGGCACGCGTGTGTCGGCCACAGCAGCTTTGTATTTCTATCCTAATCCTTTTGTAATTCTGTATTAATTTCTCAGTGGAGAATACGTGAGGATCGGTTAAGCTTTGTATGATGACTTCCGTTATATAAATTGTTTTGCCCAGACCTGTCTTTCATAATTGGTAGCTTAGAGAACCCTGTGTCGTTGTCGTTGGTTTAATGTGTGTTCTAATGGGAAGGGTACTGGTGAGTGGCTCTGGGCCTTGGTCGATATGCTTAGCAACGCCAAGATTAGCAGCCTGTAACTACGGTGCCTGCTAGAAGCGGGCTCAAAGCTGCGCGACTCTGCTCAAGCTGTTTTGCTTGGCGAGTTGTTGAGGCTTAATGTAAAGGAACACTCATTGCGACATTACGACACAGTGTCTGGGATTTCGTTAGGCCGTGTGTGCTTGCGAATATTATACGTAGGGGTCTTGTGTTGCGTCATGGCAGACGTTACTGAGTTTGTGATGCGCTACAGTTACTTAGAGTTACGTCAGTATTTGACCGAGTCTGGGGTCGAATTCGAGCCTTCAGAAAACGTCACTGCATTGCGGATACGCGTGCTGACGTATATTAATTCGTTGCGTAATATAAGCAACACGCACTTGGGAGGTTTGGCTTTGACAGGAGAAGGGCCTGTCATGGCAGCACAGACTATTCTAATAGGACGGTTGAACCGGGTTCCGTCGCTTAGTGTGTTGCAACCTGATGACGTGCTACGTTTTCTTGTTGCAACCGACAATGTATTCTTTGGAATGCGCGGCGGAGAACACGAGAATCTGTTTTCGACGTGTTTGTCGTTGAGGCTCGATGGTCAAGCTGGGGACGTGTTTGCGCAATTAGCGCAACACGACGTAACTTATGAGAGCTTTAAGACACGGCTACTCGAAAGTGCTGGGTCTCCCATGGCTTGGGCTATGGTGAAGCAACAGTATGCTGACAGATTCCAGCGTGTAGGGGAAAGCGTACCGGCATACGTGAGTGAGGTATTGACTTACGCCCGTGCCATGAATGTGCACCTGCGACGTGCGGAGGCCAAGTTGGTGCAAGGTATAGTTGATCGAATGACGCCGCAAGCTAGGGCGCATCGCTATGCATCAGGTGTTCCGGTGACACGGGAACAGTTAAGGGTCCTAGCTCTGGAAATAGAGCGGCAGCTGGCTCTAGACGCAGCTTCGCTACGTAGTACTAGTGCGGCTGAGGGAATAACAGGGAATGTAAATCGCGAGTCTACGCAGACACAGGGCTTGTGCATGGCTGTTAGGCAAGAAGCCGGTGTGTCTGGGTGCGATAATGTACCGGAGTATGGACGTAGGCGGAATGTTCGACAGGTTGCCCCGAGGCAAGTAGAGTCTGTAGAGCCGAGGGCTGTTCTTGCGTTTAATGCGGAAGGTAGTGGGCAGGCTCGTGTTACACGTAACCATCGATGTAGTAATTGCTCTGGGTTCGGCCATGTGGGACGTGATTGTTCCAGCGTTGTTGTGGACCGCACGGAGCGGAAGTGTTTTCGTTGCGGAGACGTAGGACACGTGCGAGCGAACTGTCCGGGAAACGAATTGCCGCCACACCTGTAAGTGCCAAGGGTCACCGGCGGAATAGTTCTAATAGGGCACGTTATGATTGTTTCGTGTCCGTGCTGTGTTATGGTCATGAACGAGCAGCTCTTGTGGATACGGGAGCATCACATTCTTTTGTGCGAGAAGAAATGTGGAATTCCTTAGTTCAGCGGAATCCACATTTATTAAGGGAGCTCCATACCTCAGA
>PNEQ01059360.1:0-19812 GCA_003012365.1 Medauroidea extradentata
AGCGTCGTCCCTCGAAGCTGCTGCAGCGTCCTCGGCGTGTGCTGTTGAGAGACATCCACTACCACTACTGAAATGAATGTTGGAGATACAGATGACTCTTAAGGTACGGTTTATTGTGGTCACTCGTCCTAGAGCTGACCACCATGTACCACGCTACTGTTCTCGCCCGTAGCACTCGTAAGCGGTGAAAGTGGCACGAGGCCAACAATGGAAAAATACGTGAAATCTTTAAACGGGTGCTGAAAGAGCTCTCCCCGACCGCGTGTCAATCCCTCAGGCCATGCAAAAAAAGAAAAAGGTTCCGGTACGTTACTGATAAACTATTGAAAACTAAAATGACTTGATTCTAATAGATTGGGCCTCAGGGAGACTGGAACGTCCACCACGCGCGATATAACGCTCCGGTGATCAGGCGAAGACTACTGACATGGCATCTGGAGGGAGGACACGGTAGCCCGCGTTCCCGCCAGACTTGGTGGTTAAGCTCTTACAAGCTAAACTAAAGTAAAACTCATTACAGAATATCATCCAAAATTACAAAAACAATTATTAATACCCGTCTGCCCTTAGTTAATAACGGCCAGTCTGTATTGAGTGTTCAGAATTACACTTAAAAACGCAACAATACACAGGAAAGCAATAACGAATAATATAAAAGCAATATTTGAAAAAGTAATTAAATTGTAGACATTGTAAATGTGACTGAAAGTCTACTTAAGTATTATTTTGTAAGACGTAACAAAATAATACGATGACGATTTTTGGTGGACTTTGGCATAGCGTCCTACTGCCCTAATCAAAAACATCACTCACTTATAGAAAAATTAAAAAGAAGAATGTTTATTCTCATGATGTCTGTAGGTCTCTAGAAAATCTGTAGAGTCTACAAATGATATCAGTTTGCCTGAATTTAGCATGGATCAGTTCTCGTGTTCACCACTTTGTCACGTGTTTATGTAGCGGCGCATTAAGCCCGCACGTCACAAACATTACCACAACTTGCCCTGCAATTCCCATTAAATTAACACTTTCTACGAAGATGATTGCTGGCCAGGCATTCAAAATCGTAGCTGGAAATTGCTACCTTGAGGCTGGTGGTGAAGCTCCATAGGCACGGGGCAGGGCATTCACGTCCCCAGAGACGTGAAGCCTGGCTGATGGAGCGTCCGTGGTGAAGGAGGCGGTCACGTGCCTACGGCCGTCTGAGCCACTGTAGCCCAGCGGACAAACGGGCGTCTGCGGCACACGTCATCATGTAACTGTGTTACTCATTCTAACGATATATTTACATAGTGTTAGTGGTGAAATATGCAGTATTCGTGTTTGTTTTACTCTTTTGTTTTGATATTAAACAAATAAAACAAATGTTATTTAAATAAATCTGAGTAAACTGTAGGTTAAAATAAGTTAAGGAACGTGCCTCGTACTAAACAAATGGCGATTTTTAAAATGGTTTTCTACTTTGAGTGCATATATGAAGTTATGTTGTATTAGGCAGTGGGTTCATTTTTTAAAAAATAAAACTGTTAGGACTGTGTCAATACGAAATTATTGCTGATTTTGCCGATCAACACAATTTGCTGTAGGACATTCCACATTCGGTAGGTTATAACAGTTTTATGCCTTTGAACTTCCAGGGGATTGTCAACAGTGGATAAAGTAATAGAAGAGTGTATTTTTCAACAGTTTTTTTTCTGTATTTTTAAATCTTTCGTCTAGTGTTTCCCGAGTCCTTACTCAAAGCAGTGTCATACAAAGATATTTTAAATTTTGCTTTGTTGCTTTGTGTCCGAGAAATAAAAATTGCCTGGGAATTGGTTTTATTAGATGATTTATTTTATTCTTTGCTTTTCAATATTCGGAGGAAATAAAAAATCCAGTGAAGGGGGAGGAGGTTAAAGAGTGTAATGTTTATTTTTGTAAATTTTCCAAAACCATATGCTAAAATATTTAGCTTAATTATGCTGACATTTCGTCAATATTCCTCGTAATTTGCCTAATAAGTATAGTATTTTCACTATCACAGTCCAAAACACAAACTGTTATTACTGAGATTAAAATTCTATAGAATTTTAAATGATACAGTAGGCCTACCTATTTAACAATAATAATGCCCTCCTGAACCATCCAGAATTCCTCTGTCATCAGATTACACTACAAAGCATCCACTCCCTCGCAGTTCTCTCCAGCATGGACTGACTTGTTCTCAGTCCTAGTCCACATATTTTGAACCATCACACTGTTCTCCCTTCTATACCCTACCAGAACACAGGCATCCTGAGGACGTCCGTAGGATGTGGGAACTGTCGTCCCTAGGACATCCTAGGGAAATTCATTTCAAGTCCTTTTTATGTAGGAAAAGTTCATGGAAAAGTACTACCTATGGACATCTCTAGGATGTCTGGCATACACATCACTGGGACATCCCTAGGAGCTCACTGGGATCTGTAATAAACACATCCCCAAGACATCCTCAGCAGCTCTCTGGGATCTGCATTAAATGCATCCCCAGGACATCCCCAGGACATCCCTAGGAGCTCCCTGGAATCTGTATTAAACACATCCCTGGGACAACCCTAGGAGCTCCCTAGGACCTGTATTAAACACGTACCTGGGACATCCCAAGCAGCTCATTCCAGCAGCAAAAGTAAAAGTTTAATATTCAACACAAAAGAAAACAAATGTATTTGTTTTGGTGATATGTAAACTTAGTATTTAACACACAGTCAAATACACATAATTGTTAATGTAGCCTCTTAAAATATTTTTAATAAACAATTCGTCTGTAATAACATTTTTTTAAAATGCTTCACCTTCCAAAAGTCTACAAGTAATAATAACATATGTGTGTCGAAATTAATAAATTTACCAATTTCTTAAGACATATAAATTATGAATTATCGACTAAATTAATTGGATCAAACCTCATGTATATTTAAATAATATCGTGAGCTATCTTGTGGTCACATTAGAAACTTGCCTAGCAATCCACTATGTCCGTGGGAGCTCCTGCTCGGATATCCCAGGGAGCACCTGATCGGACATCCTAGGGAGCGTCTGCTCGGACATCCCAGGGAACCCCTGCTCGGACATCCCAGGGAGTTCCTCAGAGGAGCTTCATGGGAGCTCCATGTAAAGACATCATTGGGAACTCCACAGATGAGGAATTTAGGATGACACACATTCGTCTTCCAAGGAGCTTCCTGGGATGTGATGTACTTTTTGAGGAGGTACTTGAGACATCCTATGGACATGGTTTTTCGGAGCTCTTGGACATCCGAAATATCCATCCCTAGGACATCCCGAGGATCGCATGTACCCGGATATCCTCAAACATCCTGGGAACTTGCTGTGCTGGTAGGGTACAGTTAGCCAGCCTTACCTTCAACTTACCCCACCCTCCCCCATCCTCATTTAATAGCCCAAACAGTCTGACTGGTCTCTTAACCCTGTTCATGTCCTTTATAACGGGCCACCCCATTTCCTTCAGCATCAGAGATAGCTTAAAATTAGCTTCCCCTCTCTGACTTGCCACTGATCTCCACCTAACCTTTACCAATTTGGTTACCCTTCTCTGCACCCTCTCCATTTCCCTCACCACAACTTCCATGCACGGGTTTCATACTGCAGTAGCATATTCCATCATTGACCTAACCATAGTGCCATTTATCTTCTTGCACCTACCTTGAAAAAGTAGCAACAGTGAGCAAATTCAGAGGACGTGGAGGAGAACAGAGAGGGGTAGACAGTCGATGCTGGTGAGGACGCTGAGGGAGTGGAACGTACTGCGGAAGGAGTTGGTGATGGTTAGGGAAGTTGGAAGGTTTAGGAAGAGACTAGAGGATTGTAACTGTGGGAATGAAGATGAATCTGTTCGCCAACTGGCATCAGCCCAAATGCGGGTATAAAACATGTTACTATTTTTATTCTTTAACCTCAGGGATAGTTCCCTTTAGAACCATTTGTGTACACCCAGGGCCTATTTCCCCTTAGAACCTACTCTCAGCACTTATTTTGTCCACTCCAAGATGTTTTTGCAAAACTGCCGTAAGGAATTTGTCATCAGAGGCAACCCTGTATCTTGACCTCTTCATTTCAAAACTTCCTCGCTCTTTTTTTTTCCTTCGTTGATTGTACTACTTTTGTCTTTTTCACATTAACCATCATTTTACTACTGATAGACTACTTCCTTACCTGCTAATTACACTCCTGTAACTTTTCTGTCCTACCAGCCTTTTCATTTAAGACACAATCATCTGCAAACAGCCTTAGTCCGCTACCCACACCCACCTTCCTGTTGTGTATGTACATAAAAGAGTGGATCAACTTCTGCAATGTATTTTGTGTTAAGTGGTGAAAACAATTTTAATTTGTCTAAATTATTAAATCTCTTTAATATTTTCATAAATTACACTATTTGTTTCAATAAAATCTATTATTAACATGCCATTATTTAATGCCAAAATGATTCTGTAGCAAAAAAACTTTTGTGCACATCCCTAGATTATATGTCATGAATACAAATTAGTGAACCTCACGTACACTTAAAAGTAAGTTAATAGTGGTTGGGAATCCACCTTAATTTATGGAAGTACCGTATTTAATTTTATTTTTCAATTTCTATAGTATATAATGAATTTACTTATTGAGATTCACTGTGTATTCTCTATTACTGCCTTTACAGTAAAATAGTGGACAGGATAAACTACAACTTAAGACAACATGGTAAGAAACCGGAGTGAAACTCACTGAAGGAAATGAGAAGAGTGGAAGGTTAGCCAGGATGTAGAAGATGGTGAATGGATGGGAGGATGAGGAGTGAGGTAAGTTAGGCAAACTGTTAACTACGGCAGAGTAGCCTACCGTAACTGAAAACTGAAGGGGGTTCAGTACACTTCCATGTAGAAGCCCCGATGTTACCCTTACTTCCTTCCTTCCTTGAAAGAAGTCCCTTAATTTCACCCTCTTTCTCTGTTCTCACAAGGATCATTTAAATTAAAATGTCCATACATCATGACTGATCATTGTAATAATCTTACTTTACATACTGGCTAAAATTTGTCATTACGAAGTCTTTGAAAAGGTACAACTTAATATTATTGACGTGTCATAGGGTAACCTATATATTTTATCACCTGTGACATTCCGAGTACGAGTATGTGACATATTGTGTGGTCGATTGCTGTGATGGTACTAGCAGAGGCAATTCAGTTATATAAATTTTTGTCGATTTTATGATTACATGGTTCATTTGCTGCTTAAGTCATTAAATTCTGAAATGGATAAGAAAAATGTATTGTTGTGCCACTTATTATGAACTGAAGAGTACATCAGTGCTACTTCGGAAGAACTTAAACATTTAACTGTAGATATTTGGTGAGTTCTGTAAATTGGGTATACTTTGCACCAGCGTGTGTAACTTTGCACCGCCAAAAAAATTTATTTTCTATGCTGACAGTTGAATGACAAGTGATTGTATTCTATGGCATTAAATTATAATTTTTTAAGTACCCAGTCATGGTGTGTCTTTATTTCACCAAACGACCTAGAAACAAATATTTTTGGTGGTGCAAAGTTACCTATACTGGTGGTACGTGACTTGAGTCTCAATTGGTGTAGTTTCTTAAACAGGTGGAATAAATATTAAAAACTGTGCAGGTAAAACATCATAAATTATTTTGATCTGCTTATCTGAATTTTAAAATTTGTGTTGATTTTTGTGTCATTTTTATAACGTGTTAAGTACTTAGTTAATGTTAATTTCGACTAGACTATTGTAGCCAATAAATGTCAGAAGTTGTGATTACATTCTTCATGTAACCAAGGAGTACCTATGTAAGGGTTTATAAGAGATGGCACTGCCAGGTTAACCAGCCTTCCTTATTTACGGCCTGATCTCGTTGTCGTAAGTGATTGTGTATTACCAACCACGCAACAGAAAACATACATATTCTGTCGAGGGAAATTTTGTGTTAGTATCCACAGTGATGCATAGTCGTGATGAACTTTTTAAATATTTAATTGGCCTATAATGTTGTTAGATGAGTGTTTTGTAATAATGTATTTTATTTATTTAATTTTTTTTTATTTCAAGCGGTGAGGTTCTTGATATGGTTAAATTGTGTGCACTCATAACCTGTAACTTTAAGGTTATATACGAGTAAATCTGATATTTTTTATTTAAGTACTGTTCATAAACAGTAGGTACGTAATATTAGGTACATTCGAATTCACTTATTATTATTATTATTCAAACAACTGGCAGCATGTGGGACAAAACACACTACCACTCTATTAGGTTAACATCAGTCGTAAAAACATTTTAAAGCGAAACGAAACACAGGTCATGAAGCCACATATAACTGGTACAATAAAAACCTAGTCCTAGGCAAAATAAAATGCACCTGGAACTTTAAAACTAAAAGGTCTAACTAAAACAAACCATTTGGTACGATAAATATGTTGACGAATCGCAACCAAGCGGCGAGCATGCACACGAGTGATAATAGTAACGGAAAATGGCGGCGTATTCTTACAGTTTACACGATCCTCGGGTGTACCACTACAAAAAATTTTCAAGACTCTCAATATACATCAACATTCTTTAAACAGGTTTTACAACAAAACAAAAGATTTAATTCGTGTAGATTCCGACATTAACACTGTAATATATGGTAACTACCTACAAATATTATTTCTGTTAATATATTACAATATCGTGCTGTGATGTTTGTAATTTTGTATATTGGTACACACACAATCGTTTACAGAAAATAAGAGCTGCGTAGGCCCTATCCTGTGTCACCCCCCTGCATGTAACTTCAGCTAGTGTTTACGAAAAATAACATTAAAAAAATAATTTAAGTATTTTAAGTTGCATTAAATTCCCGCCACTGCAGTGCGTCCAGAAATAGTTTTTATTCCATCCGCAAGATGGCAGTAGCGTACAATCACTAAATGGCAATAGCATACAATCGCTAGATGGCAGCACATATCACAAAAATATGGTTGCAGTTGCTATAATCAGAGTCGCGCTTCTGTAACTACATTTTCTATGGCCGTACGTCCGGAAATAGTTCTTATTCCATCCGCAAGATGGCAGCAGCATACGGTCGATAGATAGCAGCACTTATCACTAAAATTAAGGTTGCAGTTGCTATCGTTAGAGTCGCGCTTCTATAACTACTCCCTTTTCTATGCATTCTATGGATGTTTGTTTGAGCTGAACAATGCATTGTTGGCACTTACATAACTTTCTATGGTATAGGCAACAAGACATATAATTCATTAGATGGAAAACCTCAAAATGTGATTTTCTGGCACGTATATCATTTCCCACAAACACTCCTAAATTATCATTCAGGTTTGGTAAATGTTTGACTGCACCTGTATTCTACAATGACAATGCCCTACCCTGCGTTTGGATCTATTTAACTCAAGTGCGTAATAATACTCTGTCTGTAATCTGATACATTTGTTTCAGAGACCAATATTTACAAAATCACATGACATGTTGATTATACAGTCTGCAATTAGGACTAGATTTACAGTTATATAATTAACAACTCCAGTACCCCTAGACTTCTGTGATCTTTGCTGGATGCAATGGAACTGTCAGATTAATTAAATGGGACTACAGACCAATAAAATTTGCTGAACCATGCACAGCCACAAAACTAATTTCTGCCATGCAAGTGTAAATTTCAAGTTCTGTTCTGAATATAACAATATTAATTTCATTCTTGCAGATAGACTATTGTCTGGTGGCAAGTCTACATCACTCATTCACTCTCTCTCCAGACCCTCCTGAACAAACCCAAACCTCTCCAGTTTCTCTCTCGGCTCGTTCCACTCCCTCACCGATTTCACCATTGACTGCCTACCTCTCTCCATCGTCCTCCAAATTCTCGGGATCTTCCTGTTGTCGTTCCTTCTCCCTTTGTAGTCACTCCTGACTAATTAGGAACGTAACTCCCCTATCCACCTTCTCTCTTCACCACCTCGAACAACATAGCAAGCCTCTCCATTCTTCGTCTGTCCTTCAAATCTTTCCAATCAATTTCTTTCATCATCACTGATGGCCTGTAAGTTTCCCTCATCCTCATATTCTCGTCCCTGCCTAATCCACCTACCCTTCACCTATCTTGCCACCGTCCGCTGAACCCTCTATAGCTCCTGTACCTATCCTTCTTTGTAAGGATCCCGCTCTGCCACTGTGTATTCCAACACTGGATGTACCATTGAGGTGTATGTATGCTTTCTTCTGCACCCCACCACCGACTCCATTCAGGACACTTCCTAGCATTCCCAAAGCCCTTCTTCCTTTAGAAAACCACTCCTTCTAACTGTCCTTTCCACCCTAGGTCTTCCTGTAACACGACTCCTAAGTACTGTCACCTCCCACACCTCCTACTCGCCCCATTTGTACACGAGCCTGCTCTTTCTCCTCTAGTGAATCTGCCTTTGTCTTTTTGACATTATGCCTAATGTTGTTATTTTCTGTCAATTTTAGTATTCGATCAATGTCTGCTTGCAAACTGATTCCCTCATCTATCTCCGAATACACACAATCATCCACGTACAACCTTACCATACCATTCAATTCCACTCCCATGTCAATTGAATAAGACAGGTGACTGTTATGAATGTTTCAGTATAAACAAAACCCACCACTGCATACTTATTAAATTAAAATTAATTTAATGTGTACGGGTGATGTCTAGTAGAACCAAGGCAAAGTCGTTTATACCTACAAAGCGACTATATCGCTGTCATAAGCTGGTTTGTACAGTTACTTAGATACGTTAACGTGGTACAACGAAATGAACTTACCTTTCTCGTTTGTATTCCTAACAGTACGTTTTTGAGGTCGTTTCGCAGTCATTAAATGCAATAAGAACCAGCACGTTTATACTTTCTGTCCTGCCAACGATGTACCCTATTTTCATACTCTTGTAAGTTATAATGCTGAATGTGTGGAGTACGGTATCCAAATTTACTTCAATCTTCTGTAAATATTTTAAACACACACCAACATTGCCTACAAACTGTTCAAAGCAATTTACTTCGAACTAAACAAAAACTTTCATTGCAGCTACATGCGAAACCAATACATTTGATACAGTTGTTTACAATTCACGGTCTCCTGCCTACGTCATTTTCAGAAGATACCCGAACGAACCGAACATGTTTTTGCCGTTTTGAGACGACCTCTCCTTTATAGACCTTGGACCGCCCGAATCACAGCGCCAAAAATGTATAGCATTATCGATAACTTGGTGAACTACAGCCAAACAACAAAGTGGTCAAGTTTCCAGGCGAGTGTCCAGACCTATTCTTCTACGACCGAGCTGTAGACCATAACACTATTTCCTCCGTAACACCTTAATTTTTCTATGATTTCCTCCATGAGAGCCAATGTATTTTACTCGAAGTTTGAAGAGCAATAGAGTAAAAATGATTTATCGCATAGCAGACATGTCGTGTTTTTCCTCAGTCTACGTTGTTTGGGAAACAAAATTTTTAAATAATATTAAAACTCGACTATATGATTGCATTTTGAAACACATTTCTGTGAATACCGACATTGCCAACTGTTTGTGCATGAACACTATTGTTAAACTAACATTTATGCCAGTTTCTGCTATTAATTAAACATTTTGTGTGCAAATTTCTACTATAAGCATGCAGTTGCACATCGTCAGTGACATACATATGCTTAAATAAACAATGTATGTGGCCGTTATTTCAGGTTAGTTTGCTAGGTTTATCTACATAAACAATTGTTTAACAATTTACACTGTTCAAATCTAAAACATCGCCGTTTTCTTATTACATGTAACCGTAGAGGATGTATTTCACATACCTAATCGCTCTTTGCACCCGAATTCAATGCACGTAACTGTTTTCATTCAAATCTGTTCATTCTACAGTATCAATATCATACGAGGCGCTTACGAAAACCTTACGCCATCTACTCGTTTGCTGTATGTTGGTTCCACTGTGTTGGTCAACAAAAACGTATTGTTCACGCAAAACTGGCATACATACATTGACTTCAAGGAAGTCCTAACATCCCATCTCCTGTGTATACTCCTACCTCCATGATATGCACCGTGCACGGGTCTGGAAATTGTACTGGTGGCGCCGCGCAATGTGCCGCCTGCGAAACAAATGCGGGATGGTGCAGCTCTCCGGTCACGCTTACTTATTTTTTTTATTAAACATGTGTGATATATTGAATTGACATGCAGCTTTTTGCCAGTTAAATATAGAATCACAATTGTAAATACATTATTAAAAGGGAAAAAATCTTACTATCAGTGGTCACGTTAATAATGTGACCAGTTTATCTGGGTGATGATGCCACAACTGTTCTAGTTGCAGAAGATACAAGTATAATTATAAGTGCAAAATCTGAAGTAGAGCTTATCAGATAGAATTCTAAGCAAATTAATTAAATGGTTTTCAATGCACAGTCTATTTTTGAACATTGAAAAAAAATTGTATTAGGTTTACAGCAAAAAACAAAGTAATTAATGATATAAATTTAAATTACCATGACGACAGTATACAAGATGTTACGTCAGTGAGATTTTTGGGATTTTAACTTGACAACAAATTAGATTGGAAAACCCAAATACAATTCATTACAAAAACACCTGAGTTCAGCATGTTACTCATTGTCTTTCTCAATTAACCATCAAGGAAACTTTTAAATTAGTGTATTATGCTTATTTTCATTCGATAATTTCGTATGGGATTATCTTTTGGGGATTCTCATCAAATGCTAAAAAAGCGTTCCTCCTCCAAAAAAGAGCAACAAGAACTGTCTGCAATAAACGACATAAGGAATCTTATAGGAAGTTGTTCAAATACGAAGGTATTCTCACTCTATCAGGACAATTTATCTTTATAGCTCTGTCATATATCTCTCAAATTTTGAAACAGTTCCGGATGAATCATGGTGTACATATATATCAAACTAGGAATGATATTAATATACATGTTCCATATACATGTCTAACAACTGTGCAAAAAGGTTCATTCTCAACTTCAGTTAAGATATCTAATACATTACTCAACCATTATGAAGAATTATGTATTTCTAATCCAAATAAATTTAATGTACACCTGAAAAAGTTCTTACTTAATAACAGTTTATATACATTTGAAGGGTATTTAAGTAAGTGTAGTTTTATTAATAATGAAAATTATGATTTAAATTTGGTGAAATATATGTCTGTAACTGTTGTTTTCGCTATTGTTATTTTTATGGTATTATTACTGTTACTTTGTTACCATTATAATATTGTTGTGTTTATTTCAAACTATCGTAATATTTCCTTACTAAATGCTATGATGTATAGGTCATTCACGATAAAGTGAGCACTGCATAAAGTTTTCCTTTGGCCTTTGTGCAGTCATCTTATACTATTTTTGATACGAAAACTTCCCTGTAACTAAATCCCAACGTAAATGTTTCAACACGCTCAAAAGTTAGCATCTATTGGCCTAATAATACATATTTTTAATTAATTACAAGTTGTGTTGAGTGCTCAGTGTATAGTGAACAGCCTATACCAATGTATTGTGTGACAGCCTATGTAACTATATAATTGACAAACTCTGTACCCATATGTACATAACACATGTAAGGGTCAACAGAGTGCTTATAAATAAAAAAAAAATAAAAATAAATAATTGAAGAGATACGATGGTTCGTTAGTAACAGCAGACGTGATAAGGCAAATGTCTGTTACTGCTGTACCTTAAAAGGATAACAATTAAGGTATGTTTTCTTTGTATGTCAAAGCTACCTGCTCTACAATATTTTATTATTTCTCACATTCATAATAATTTTTTACAGTTTGACAGCGAAAGAAATATTGCTACTAGCACATGCCCCTGCGCAGCAGGACTTGGAAACACATGTGAACCACTTAGCTGCAGTAGTTTATCATCTCAACAATGAACAAACTCTCTCAAAGATAGATATTCGCCATACCTGGGGGGGGGGGGGGGCAAGTTCAAGTACAGCTGTCAAACAAAAATATTCGAAGGGGAAGAAAATCTGTGATTTATTTCCGAAGAAAGAACTAAGATTTATTTGCCAGCTACAGTTAAATGCGTTTGCTGACATATTGTGTCGTTTGCAGTGAGTGTAAATCCATTATTGATTATTTGTTAAAATCAGTGGAAAGTTCAGTGTTGTTAGAAGAATGTGGTAGTGTTACTTCAGAATTCTTACAAAATCAATGTAACTCTTTGTTAGAAAAAACAGCTTACAGGCCATTGCAGGAGGAGAAACTAACATTTTACGAAAATAACACGTGTGTTAGTGACAACAAAACATTTCAGATATCTCTAACAACATGTAAGCAAGCAGAATGTCCTGAATGGTTCAGTGAAAGACAGTACCGCATTTCGGCGAGTAGCAAGGTTCACAAAATTAAAGTGAGAAAAGAACATTTTGTCACATTAGCGACTTCTCTTTTATCCGATTCGCATAAAAGTTTAGTAGGTGTTGCCGCCAAAAATTTTCAATGCATGAAATATATGGAACCCGAAGCCATAAAAAATTATGAAGGAACATACCATACTAAAGTTGTACGCTGTGGTTTAATAGTTCATAAAATTCAGTCATGACTCTGTGGAAGTCCAGATGCCATTGTTGTTACGGAATGATAAATAAGTTGAAAAGATTTTAAAAGGGAAGTGTCCTATTTCATGTAGGGATAAATGCATAATGGATGAAGAAGGAAATGTTAATGTGAAATTATTATTTCCTGACGACAGAAAAAATGTTAAGTAGAAAATAAGTCACATGTATTGCACTCAGTGCCAGACGTTAATATATACGACTTTATATATATATATATTTATTTATATATATATAGGCCTATATATATACACACAGTAAACCACTTGCATCAATAGAGTAGGATGATTTAATTTTTTTTACTATGTATTTACCAAAACATGTTTCAACTCATGCCTAAGAATATATTTAATAAACATAAAAAAGTTTACTGGTGCTAACTTGAATCTTGAATATTATATTACTTTTTCAGTTATAATGTCGTCCTCTTATATCTAATTTTGTATATGTATGTAAATGACTGTAAAGTGTACAACAACATGTAAATATAATGTCAGTAAATGTCATGATACGAGTATTGTAAAAAAAACTATAATTTCTCTTCTCGAATTAAAAGAAGGACTGAAAATTGACTAAAACACAGCACATGTGAACAATATCGTCAATATAGGGAAGCAGTTCTATTGACAGTTTCCTTAAAATATTATATGTTTTAATTCGCTAAATGCACCTTTCTAGATGAATTCGAACACTGGCAATGCTGTATATTGTCTCCACCTCTTTTGCTGTCAACTTGCCATCATGCAGATATGGTGGAGTTACAACAATGACACCTTTGTCGGAAAGGCTTGTTTTATTCCTGGAAAACCTTTATCAGCCATTACCACGTCGCCACTTTCCAGTAGAGTCAGCAAACCACTATCATTTGTGATAAATGTGTTACTTGATATGCCACCATAGCATTTTTATTTGAAAGTCACCATTCCATTTTGATAAATTCCTATCAAGAATTTTATTGAGAAGTACTCTTGTAATTAGAGTAAAGAAACACTCTTTGATAGATGTTAGGCGGCTGTTCAACTTTCACTTCTGTACAACCAATTATCTTTCTGCATTTCGGGAACTTATTTTTAAATGAAACAGTTTCATCAACACTTTCCCTGCTAGGCCAAAACACATAGTTTGACATAGTCGGTGCTAGCACTATTAAAGTTGTGGCAAATATATGTGATATCGTCGTGCGGTGAAACCCAAACATTACTCTCATAGCAGAATATGATAATCCTGTTTTCATTTTATTATATAAATATTAACAAGCAACTATCTGTGTTAATATTACCGTAAAAAGATGTTTCAGGAGGTATAAATTATAACAACAGATTAAAAACCGTAAATGTCACTCCCGCTAAGTCTTTCAGCTCAATCTCATCGGATATTGCAGAATATCCTCGGAAACTTCGAATTTCATTCAAAACATCACTTGTTCCCGTACTTCTGTCAGGACATTTAAGATTATATTTTACTTCTTCAAGCAGTGGAATAAAGGCTTGAGTGGACATTCACACCCGCTAATTGTGCAACAAAAAAAAGTCACGGACGATAGTTTCATTTAGGCCTACATATGTATGAATGGTAACTTCATGTTTATTAACAACACTTTCTGAACATGCATCCTCTGCAATACTTACGTTTTCACTCTTTCTTCTGTTCGTGGCATGTTCAAACCTCTGTAATGATTGAGATGAACCAGCCTTCTTTTTGTAATCTTCTGGAAATAAACTTGGGACGTAAGCTGGATTATGTGGGTGCCCCGATCTTTTGTTTCCAATGAAATGGACGCTACATATTCTTGATGATGGTGTTGGTTCTCAAGGAAAACCATAAGTGCTAAAAAAAATCATATTCGTTTACACCAATTAATAAATGAGTATACTTACTAAGTAATTTATTATTTACATGTATTAGTAACATTATGTAATTATGTAGACTGCGATAAGAACTAATCACGTTTGTTTAGTTAAATAGAAAATAAATTTTACATGTTATTTTATGTAACATTATGCATTATTGTGTGCTCGTTGTCTTATGTGAATATTAAATAGTGTTATGAGCTATGCAGCGCTACTTACTTTCTTCTGTGCACTTCTTGGATCCACAACTTACGTCGTCTTGCTTCTGTTTTCCGTGTTGGGAATGAATAAAAAGAAAAGTCGGCGTGGTGTTCCCACAAGTGTTACTACACCCAACAACCCAACAATTTACATTTACTTTTACGCTTTTTACAGCTATCCATGTTAAATTGTTTCTTCTTGATAGCTCACACCGTGCAGTGCGTCTCACACATCATTAGTTGCCGTTAGAGTATTGTGTATGGTGGCCTACTACTCATTATTGTAAAAATAATTACATACAACAGTAGTGTTAATAGTGACAATGTCACAATAATTAATTTTGTGATAATTATAATAATTTATTTCGCTACAATGACAAATATTAGACAGTGAATACATTCGGTTTGTTTTACTTTTTCTCATCTTAAAATTTGTTGATATTTTAAATCCTTTTCTCATCAAATTCAAAGAGCTTATAGAAAAAAAGGAGCATTTTTTCTAATTTGTCTATATAAATAAATAAATATAAATTTATGTGTAGTTGAATTACCAGGATTGTAATTAATGTTAATACATTAGGGCAATGTCAAGCGTGCACAATGAGACTACTTAACATGTTAATATCTCACTCCGCCATCTTAAAACCTTTAACTTCGGAGTGATTTGTTTGCAGGATGTTACATTCCATATTTCCTTTTAGCGTAGATTGTTTGTAATTTTGATCTAATGAATAATGAGTTTTAGAATAGTTTTCAACAAACTGTGTTTTAAGCACTTTCTGAACAAAAAAACACTTGTTACATTTTATATCTATATTTTATAACTAGGACATATTGGGACCACTTCATTGGAAGCATGAAAATGTATTGGACTGGTGGCGAAAATTTCATGACATTATTTAAAATAGTTTACTTTCAAACGTGAGTTGAACGAGATGTCGTGTCTGCTGCTTTCGCTGCGGGAGCTGCTCTTTGTTCCTACCATCCTGTTAGTTGTCACGGTCACCACTAGAGGAGCATGTATTGTGCCTATAGGGGGAGGAGGGGGAACATATGGTCACAATGTGAACACTTTTTTTTTCTCTTAGTGTTGTTCACATTCGCTAGGGTGTGTTGTAGTGTTTGTCCCACCTCCCTTTTAAAAAAAATTTGAATTGATTGTATATGTATGGTGGATATGAAAAATTTTGCATGCAGTGGTTCACTTCCTACAGTTTCATGTTGAAAAGGAAGAAGTTTATGGACGTTGGACCCGTAAAAATTCAAAATTTTATATTTGTGCCAAATACTGTTTAACTTTTTACACATCAGATAACATATAATTTCCCCGAATAAAAAAAATTAGGGCCCATAGTATTAGCATAATCACCTATCAAGGTCACAAAATGGCAGTGGCGGTGTAACCAAAATAATAAAAAATAATTAACTTGCAGAAACAAGACAATTCATATCGATACTTAATGATGCGAACTACTTCAAGACACTTTTGTAAACACAAAGCGATATATATTTGTATTTTTTTTAAATTTGATGAAAATGAGTAAATTTTTGCATAACTTTGACTTTCGGGTACTACTGAAATATGAAAAACTAATTTTTGACAAACATGTCATGAAATACATTGATACACTGACCTTCAGTTCCAGTAATTTTGAATTCATTAGTTAATAACTTTTTTTGATTTTGGCTGCACCGTAATGGCCATTTCGTGACTTTGATGTGTGATTTTGCAAAAACTATTGGGCCTAATTTTTTTATTTGGGGAAATGACGTGTTATCTGATGTGCAAAAGTTGAACGGTGTTTGGCACAAATATAAAAAAATGAAATTTTACGAGTCCAACGCCCTTATAATGCTTGGTTACACAAAATTAACTACCCTTAATTACTAACCATGTTGTGTGTTAGAATGCCAGAATGCCAGCATTTTCGGCGCCAACAAATCATCTGCCAGATAAGAAAAATAATTCTAGTAGATATGTATAGTTGCATGACAAAAATTAAAACGAATTTTAGTTTGTGTGTTTGCCTTATTTGTGCATGGCATGTGCATACATAACAAAAATAAAATAACTTCATGCTGTATATTATTCAACAAAGTCTAGTAAATATCAAGAATCACTACTCCACTGCACCAGCCAAATAACTGTTTTATAATTTATTAGTGAAAAATTTTTAGTGGCATTAGCACCAGTCGTACATAAAAAAATGTTAGGTTATTTTAGTTTAAATTAAGTTAGGTTGAGTTAGGATAGATTAGGTAACCTAACCTAATGTTAATTTAACCAAAAATGGCCCTTAATTTTTTAATGTAAAACTACTTCTTAAGTCTCTAGAAACATTTTTCATTCTAAAAATATACATCTAAAGCCAATAGTTTGGTCGGTTTTTAGATTTAGAAAGGGGGGATTTATGACCAGTGGGACACCTCTTTCATTGATCTGCCCCTGCAGGCCGAGCATGGTTTGTTCATCCAGTCATTAGAACGACACGTCAATGGAATGATGTTTCATCAAAAAAGCGGGCATGGTTGTGTTTGTCGCCCATCAAAGCGTGAGCGTCAATGCAGTAACGCAGTATTTTAGTGTGTCATGAGTCCGACAACATCCGTATCGGTGACTGCTCCCCCCCTAAGAACCTGTTACATGTGTTTTTTTAGTGTATTAAATTGTTAAAATATATACAGAAGAAACATTACATTTATAAAAATAAATATTTTTTAAATAATTCAACCATGCATATGGACTCAGAAATTCCTTTATATAAACACTAATCATTTTATGCAAACACATTTTATGCAAACATACCTGCAAAATTCATATTGTTAAACAATTTTTTCCCTTCTCTCAAGTTCCTTTTTACGTAACCAAGGTTCGTTCTTGCTCGAGAAGCACTGCGTGCTGTGCTGGTAGGAGGATATATTTACTGTTTGTTTCTGCTATGTAATGTACGCATAGGCGTAATTCGGGAGTGGCAAGGGGTGGCAGTTGCCACCCCAAAATTTTGTTGACAGAGAACACAAAATTCTCTTTCTTAGCTTAGGAATACAATTTTACTTGTGCATTTTCCGTTACGCTGGTTTATAATTTAGCTTATGATATAAAGTAATCAGTACACAAGTGTAGGCCTACACATAATTTTGATGGAAGCTGTTCGATTTCCAGTCGCACTTTTTTTTTTTTCAAATTTGTATACTTGGTAATCTTTGCAACCCCAATCAAAATGCTCAAATTACGCCCATGAGGGTGAGTGTGTCAGGTCGAAGCAAGAATGATCAGAGCACCATTCTGTCGTAAATAACAGCCCAAAGCCGTCGGCGAAGGAGGGGGGCTGGAGTACGATCTATGGCACCATGTCTTCACACACTCTCAGTCACTAGTGTACAGTGAATAAGTGATAGTTTCAACTATATTTGTTATGAAGTATTTTACGTTATGTTTTAATGTTGAATACTAATTAGGAAGATGGAGAAAATAACCAGTTTACATATTTTTTAGTAAACTGCAGAAACTGGAAGAAACAGGAGACTGCGATGCAGATACTGTGACACACATTCGTTTTCACTAGGTTCTTTGTACCGTGAAAGCAGTTTAAGGTCGTTCAAATGTGAACAGTTCTAAATTTTAATTTGTACGAAATAGCGTTAGTTTTTAATATTATGTTACTAGTTACTATATTATCCTCTCAAGAACAATATTTTAGCTTGCATATTTTCACACAACTGCATATCCAAGTCAAAATTTCGACGTTACGGAAACATATCTCAGCGAAACCTTAATGAGTAACTGTCGTTAAATCATTAACATTGAAATTGAATTATAGTCGCGGGCTGTATGCTTGCAGCTATAAAACACAAAACAAAAAAATTTTGTATTTAAAGAAATCTAAAGTAAAGGATTTTTACTAAACATTCAGAATTTTTTTTTAAATTACAATAATTTATTTATTCTTGTGGCCATAAATTGAGCGAATTGCCATTGTACATTCCCGTGACACGGGGCTCTTGAATGAGCGAAGATATTTTGATCAACACTTAACAGCTAGGTATTTTGTGCTTGTGATGGGTAACAAATATTTGTACGCAGCAGCACCGGAATGAAGGGGAGTTGTAACAAAAAGATCCCCAAGACAATCCGTTGACCAACAGAACCAAATTTACTTTTGTGAGGCCTGGTAGGTTAAAATTTCAAATGTGGTTTTTAAGAACTGTATCACAGAATGCAGTGTATCTGTAATAAACATTTCTAGTTTTCCGATTACAAAATGTTTTGTGCAACTTAGTTAGTTATTCATTAAAATTAGAATAAGTTTGACATCCTGAAGTTCTGTAGTGTAAAGTGTGCGGAGTAATAAGAAATCGGCAAGTTCAGTTTAAACCAGATAGCAAGCTCTCACTCCGGGTCCAATGGCATGATCGTTATTATGGAAGGTTTGTCGGTTTTGCACTTGATGATTACTCGCCCGCTAGTCTCAGCATTACGTAGTTAAATTTCGTCGAAGATTACCGTGGCATCGTCAACGGTCTACCGCCCTAACTTGTGACACTTTGCAAAACATCAAAATAACCAGTCCGAATGCCGCAACTCGTAGGCGTCCCAATGGATAAATTGAAAATTCCCGGTGATATCATCCCGGCCTGTCGATCACTTGATTTAAAAACGTCTCTCTAAAGGCATCTTGCGGTGGCACGCTGTCTTCCGCTCGAAAATGTCTGTCCCAAAATCTGTCAACAACATAGCCATGCTCTTGTTTGGTGCCAATCTCCCTGCCACTTGCCCTGCAGGCTTTGGTTCAATTGGGCCAATAAGGAGACAGATTCCGAAAGATGGCCCCATCCCTCGAGGGCAGTTACTTCCTGCCATTGCCGTATTTATTACATAATTATTTAATTTCATTCAGCTGCACTTTGACAAATACCCTACATGTTTTTTTCTTAATTCCTAAAATTCCTTATATCCTAATTATTGTAACTATTTAACATTTATATCTTAAACACAATAGGCTGGCTTTCCTCCCCTCTCGTCCAGTAGCTAGTGGGGTTACATGAGCGTTAATGGTGGCGAGAATACCCAGACGCCTGCACCTGCTGTTTCCACAAAGAC
>PNEQ01059360.1:19912-33719 GCA_003012365.1 Medauroidea extradentata
TCAACAGTATTTCTATTAATGACAATGTACAACCTTATCAGTCCGAAGTGGTGATGGCTCACCATGTGCTGCGCAGCACCCCGAGTGCACCGCTGTCTTCACTCTTGAGGTCTTCTGTTCTACTCCCGTCGCGCACCTCCTCTTCGCCTGTCAGCCCGCCGCAGCAGTCCTCTTGTATCGCCAAACACTGCTCCGAAGGTAGCCCCCTGCCGCCGCACAGTAGACTTTGACGTCACCAAGATGTCTTCACCAGTCTCTCTCCTCAGGCGTAGCACCTTCCTTTAGCACTTCCAATAGCGAACTCCCCTCAAATGTGCCGATTCTTGCTTTTATACCAGCCCAGACAGTCGGGTGTTCCCCGCATTACAGGGGTCTAAAAATAGATATTTCATCATGTTTCGGATATGCTTTTAGTCACGTAGGCCATCCTCGAAGGGTTATGACGCAGTTGGGACAGGTATCTATGACGTAGGTTCGGCGGTTTTCCCATTATGAGCCACCCGGGCTTTGAGTCATCGGCCAGCCCTCAAGGTGTTACGAAACAGCCGCCGTCCACTGGCCTCCAGGAACATGGCACGCAACAGTATATAGGCCTAGGTACATTTCTGATTTTTCTAAATAAAATTCTGTTCATAGATAATATCGGCATCCTGACACGATGATGAGAAGAATTAATCGTCGCATGACATGTTTATTATAATATCTGTAATTTAAATAATTGCTTACAATTGATGGCTACTACTTTTAATAATTGGGGTGGCGACCGCATGTCAAGTCACAATTTTTTTATGTCATCACAAAGATTTTCCCTTTAAAAGTTTAATTTATCGTAAAAAATATTACCAATTTTGAAAGCAGTAGGCCTATATTCAAATTTTCGGCATGGAAACCCCTGCGCCTACAAATCCAAATTTTTTCGATGAAAATCTCCGGGCCGCCGCCTTTGGTTTGTGGTACACGTATATACACTTATCAAGGCATACTCCCCACCCACTAAGATAATTGCTTAAATCTGCCACTGACAGTTTCAAGTAATAAAATATATTTTTAACTAACCCAAAGCCTATTTGCCAACAATATAGGTAAAATAATAAAGATAAACTTAAAAATCAGTTACTGTACATGTACCTATTATTACCTATAACTTCATCATACAGACACACCATACATCTTGTATATACAGATCACTAATACCAAAATAAATGAATAGCCTAATACAGTTTGCACTGAATATTTTAAAGTAAACAAAATGGTTCAACTAATACACATTTACGTATTTATTGGCACTGTATTAGTGTATGTGTGTTTTATCTGTAATTTTATTCTATTTATATAACCAAACGTACAGAAAATGGTCTTGCTTTGCATCTGTAGCACATTGTATTCACATGTGTAGTGAAACCACGGAGGTAACAGTCTATAACGACAGCACGGCCGTGATCGACAGGGTATTCATGTGAAGCAGGATTATCTTCGAACTGTGTATGCGCATAGCGATTTTTTATGTAAGTCGCCATATTGTAAATGGCATATGATCACCAGAAAGCAACGCAATGTAATGCTGAACAACTGTTCGCATTAAAAATGTAAACATGAAATTACTGTTTTACGTAATCAGTAATGAAGAACAGTACCAGGTGAGACAGCACTGTCTTCAAATTCTAAGGATATGATACCTCGTACTACATGAATATACATTATAAACTTGATGAAAGTAAATAAAAGTTTCTTACCTGTGAAAAGTTAATCTTCCGCAACTGCCGAATCTGTTAATGCAGCCGAAAGCTGCACAAGCTTTCACCATAATTGTGTATTTAAAGTAAATCTAAAACAGTTCAATTCAACTCAATGTTATGTGTGTACGTTTCTGCCACTGCTTTGTTGTCTGCTAGAGGCTTTACATTTGCTCAAACGCTTCCTCTCCATAGAGTATTACCTCCATGGGTGAAACTTGTTTCTCCTTGTTACTCATATCTGTGAACTGTTATGTAGAACTCTCTACGTGTCACACAGTAATTCCTTTCAAGCCTTTGAAGTACCTTGCTGAAATACTCAAATGACCTCTCCTTCCCTTCCTGAACTGCGACAACACAACAACACGACAATACCAACATCGCTAGCATCAATATCAAGGATGAACTCGCCCTTACTGTTGAGAAAACTTAGGACTGAGGGTGACGTCAATATTTACTTTAATCTCGCGATGGCAGCCTCACATTCAGGGGTCCAAAGAAATTTTCTTCTTGCCTCTGTTAATTCATGCAGTGGCTTAGCAATTCTTGCGAACCCATGCATGAAATGGCAGTAATATGCACACAGGTCTATGAACTTCTAACTTCAGTTTTGTTTGCTGGTCGAGGCCACTCTCTTGTGGATTAAGTTTTCTCTGGGTCTGTCTCAATCCTATGGGCCTACACTACATGGCCCAAGAATTTAACTTTATGCTGAAACAGATTATATTTCTTAGGGACCAATTTCAGGTTGGCTGCACAAATTTTCTCGAAGACAGCATCAAGGCATGTCAGGTGTTCTTCGAATGTTCTTCCGGTGACGACAATGTCGTCTAGGTAAACCTGATAGGAGTCTAATGGGAAGACCTTAATCATTAGATGTTCAAAGATTGCAGGGGCATTACATAACCCAAAAGGCATAACTTTGAACTGCCAGGTTCCTTTGCCGTAGTTACAGAAGGCAATATTTTCCCTGTTCTCTGTGGCCACTTCACACTGCCAATATCTGCTCTTCAGATCCAAGGTCGAAAACCATAGTGCTCTTGCTAGGCTGTGTAGGGTATCGTCTATCCTAACAGAGAGGGTAAGAATCCTTTCTGCTCACATCATTAAGCTGATGGTAATCAACACAAAATCTCCGAGACCCATCTTCCTACTTTACTAACACAACCGGAGAGGTCCATGGACTGACTGAAGGTTTTATGAAATTTAGGTCCCTCATCTCTTATAAGATACCATCTACCACCTCGTGTGAAGCTAGAGGCAGCCGTCTAGGAGACTTCTTTATTGGGCAGGCCTCACCTGTGCCAATATGATGAAATTTGGCCCACACGGCAAGGCATTTTGATCCCGCTGAAATAGTTCAGTTACAACTGTCTGCTGTCGCCAGTTTAGGTTTCATTTTGTTCTCTTTAAGAGTTTTTCTAATGCCTCAAGCAGTACAACTTCATTGTTAGCTGTCCCAAGGACTCCAGGAGTATTGAACAGGATTTGTGTAACCTGCTTACAAACTGCAATTATGGCCATCTCCTTAGATTTGACTGTTTGGTCAGATAAATTCTACACCGTGACCATCAAACTGCCAGATACAGGATATACTAATGTTCTAGCTGTTAGGGTACCATCTGGCAGTCCGCTTCCTTTCATCACTGGCTCAATGAGCTCTACGCCGCTCTTAGATTTCCCTCCACCTCGACCTGGGATATTCACTTCATTCGAAGACGTTGGTAGTAACATGGGTTGTCAACAGACTACTGGGCAACCATCTGGTGAGGACAAATCTTCCCGAGGCGACACCACAAACTCGGCATTGCCTATCCGCAGTACTCCAAGTCGTGTATCTATACATCACCACAGCCTACGCAACACATATAGTCCCAAGAGACATTCATCCTTTACTTCGGATATGTACACATCATACTCTGTACTGACATCACCAAGTGTCAAAAGCATTCTCTTCTTACCCCATACTGGTGTGGTATCGCCAGTTACAGTGGTCAGATAGCACTCTTTACACTCCCATGCTCTAGCAATCGCTGGAGGAAACGCCCCATGGTTTCTGGCCTCACTACTGTTATGGTCGCCCCAGGCTTCATCGACGCCATCTCGAGCGCTCGGGCCAGGACATCTGGCATGTTGCGTGGTGCAGCCAGGCGCACCACCTGCCGCACCTCTGCATCGGATATGGCGACAATGAAAAAGTCGACAGCAATGCCATCGGGACAACCCTCCAGGGACAGGTGGACCAGCCGCACGATGTCCTGTCACAGATCTTGCAGAGATTCCCCTGGTCGCTATGTGCGGCTCTGCAGCTGAACATGGTGGGTGTGTCGTAGGTACCAGTTGCCGATACCAGGGTGGCATTCTCTAGTCGGTATCGCTCGAACAGTGACTGTAGTGTGTTCAATGTGGGGTCCTTGGGTACTGCTGCCAGGTAATAGGCCCGCTACTCGTCCGTCCAGCCACTCAGGGTGGCGACGATCTCGAATTGGTGCCGGTATTCCCGCCAAGGGGTTTGACTATCGTAGGGGTCGGGATTAATAGTGACCCCCTTCCCGACGCCTGGCGAACTGGAACCAGCACCAATGGGCTGCTTGAACTGTGTTGAGTTGACAGTGATGGCCTACTTATCGTCGCCACCTTCTTCTGTTGCTGTGCTGATTGGTAGCCAAGAATTCGTCACACTGCGGAGAGTTTCGTAATTCTGGAGAAACTCTAACCATTCTTTATTAATTACACTCATTTCCTTTTACATTTTACCCTCGTCACTGTCCATTAACTCACTTACACTGTCCGTCTTTTCATATACGTTGTGCACTTTTACATGTACACTGTCAATTTTATGATTTACAACATCACTGATACTGCTAATTTTACTGTCCACATTCTCATTTACACTGTCTATTTTCTTGTCTGATTAGTCAACTACCTCACTGACACATCCTATTTTTTGTCCATATTTTCATTTACACTATTTTTCTGTCCACATTTTCGTTCACACCATCTATTTTTCTGTCCACATTTTCGTTTATGCTATCTATTTTCCTGTCCACATTTTCAATTACGCTATCTATTTTACTGTCCAATAATTCACTTACATTACTAATTTGACTATTGACATGCTGACTATTTACAGTTTCATTTGCACTGCTAATGTCACTTTTAACACTGCTAATTTGACTATTTACTCTACCAATTTGAGAACTTAGTCATATTAACGTTTGTAACACTTCCATATCAGCAGCCATCTTTTTTATTATCATTCACAACTAACAGTCTTCAAATTTATCTTTACAATGTTAATAAAGTACGTATGTTAATTTACCTAGCTATAAGTGATTCAGAATAAAGAGAGTACACAAAAAGCCTTGATTAATTTCTATATCCGCCAGTTAATATCTTTCCGCTGCACGTAAACATAAATTTTGCCAGGTGCTTTTATTTACATAGACTTGTACAATGTTTACAACTACATTAAGGGCGCGGGCTACCGCAATTTTCATCATTATTTTATTTTGTATTTGTACCAGATATTTTTTTTCTGGTTTTAGACACAAAATGTGACTAAGTTTGGCTATTATGAAAATTTTTTATCTCTCATAGTTTTCGCGTAATGGCTTGTTAAAGTCATATTTTGCTTGTTTCCGTTTTAACGACTACACTAAAACCAACTGATGTACCAAACTCAAAAAAATCACAGTGGATAAAGACATTGCTGGCTACAATGATATGCTCAAAAATTAAAGAATAAAAATTATTTATATTTAAAAAAAATATTGAACTTGTTAAATTTTTATTTTCAGTTTCAGCATTTTGTATGCATATTATTCAATTATGTTAGCCTGGAGGTGAGAGGGTTTTTTTCGGCCCTTTAACAACGAGGTCCTAAGAGCCGATGTGTTTTTATCTCTCATAGTTTTCGCGTAATGGCTTGTTAAAGTCATATTTTGCTTGTTTCCGTTTTAACGACTACACTAAAACCAACTGATGTACCAAACTCAAAAAAATCACAGTGGATAAAGACATTGCTGGCTACAATGATATGCTCAAAAATTAAAGAATAAAAATTATTTATATTTAAAAAAAAAATATTGAACTTCTTAAATTTTTATTTTCAGTTTCAGCATTTTGTATGCATATTATTCAATTGTGTTAGCCTGGAGGTGAGAGGGTTTTTTTCGGCCCTTTAACAACGAGGTCTTAAGAGCCGATGTGTTGGCTTGGATATAGCTTTGGAAGACAAAAGAAAATCATTCGTCTAACGAAAGAAAACTCGATGGCCGAAAGGTTAGACCATTTGCCTTCCACCAAGGTGATCCGGGTTAGATTCTCGGCGGGGTCGCTCCCCGGATTTTCGCAGGTAGAATTCATGCCGGACGATGACGATGATCGGTGGGTTTCCTCGGGGCGCTCCTGTTTCCTCGCCCCTTCAATCCGGCCCTGCTTCAAACTTACTTCGTGTCACCCTTAACCAGCGTTAAAGTTAAGTTAAGTTAAGTACTGACCAAAATCCCTCGCACACAATAAACTAAGTTCGCCCCACCCGTCAAACAAAATAAACTGTGTCCCAACCGAATTACCTAATTTTAATATTAGCACTATAGCTGGTATAAAAAAATATATCTCTTAGAATCTGTATGAAAACATTTTCCTTGTGGACAGTAGTGGGTCGGATGATACATTTTGTGGACATGATACTTTTAAAACTGTACATTTCCGCGCATGTACGGTCAGTTAGGGTGTTTGCGAACGTACTTATTATATGCAACTAACATGAAACTTAACGTAAGCGACGCTGTATGCTTTGTCAAACGAAAGATACATTTTACTATACAAAATGCAGCATGTTCACAATAACTCCAATTTACCTACTGCAGAAACGAGAGTAGGCGAAATTACATCTTCAAATTGTGTATACCAGAACCTTCATTTTTAATAACATTTAACTATGTTTAATTATAACGACTTACAATCAGCATCAGAAATGACAGACATTACAATTTTCTTTTTCAACACGAGCATTCGACAACATCCAGAGCTTTGTAAATTATTGTGCATACAATAAATAATAGAGTAAATTAGCATCCAGTCCATAAAACATGATCCACAAGGCAGGCTGGCTCTAGCCTCCAGTAAAACTTGATAGCGGCTAGTTTAGCTGCAAGATAAGAAACAGCTTATCTCTATTCTACGCTAGAAATTAACAGGAGATGATAAAACGGAATTTTGACTAAAGACCTTGTCACACTGTCAAATAGTTTACTCCAACTACGTTTAACAATAAAGTTGGAAGGCGAATATTTAACGAAATGTAGTCATTCAATTTTTCCGTTGAGCAAAGTTGGTCGGTTACTATCAAATAGATTCGAAGACATGCCGCGCTGTTAAATTTTGTTGGAGCTCCTAACCAATGTGTTTGGTAATGTTTCAGAATAAATGCAATATAACATACTAAACCCCTAATTCGCATATATTGGATGAAAACAAAAGTCATACAACTTCCTCCGACAAATATGTGCCCGATAGTGACGATTTTGTGTCGTCACGTCACTATCATCCAACATGTTATGACCAATTTTATTTGAAGCGATCGGAAGGAAAAAATTTGACAGTGTGACAAGGCATTTAGTGAATTAAGGCTTAACCTGAAGACGAATGTAGTGTTCACTAATTGTTAAAATCGGCACTAGAGTGCAATGTTCGCATGCATAGTCACATATAGTGGTAGTGCCTACACATTTCGCACTAGTTTTCAAGTGTATAGAATCGCCGGATCTAGTGAAGTTTTCAGAAAAATGGTGGTTGTCAAAATTGTGTATGGTAATGATATTTAGTTAATTTGTGAGGTGCGCGGGTGTAATTCCTTGTTTTAGCTCATAGAAGGTGTGCGACTTAAAAAAAAAAATCCACTTGGATTTTACAGCAATGTATATTTCAGACGTTTTCAAAACAAACATTGCAATAGTACATTCGTTCTGAGGACAGTTATGATTGTAGAATACATGTGCAAAACATTAACAAGCCACTGCGAAAACTGCATTGCCGTTTTATAGTAATATACGCAATATATTTTAGTGTGCAACAGTTATTATGCTAGCGTAATAATGGGCATGCTGATTATTAATTAAAAAAAAAGGGTTATGCCGGTTAAGTTGGATGGATGTAGGTTAAGCGGTGGAATATCACCATTGTTTGTGTGTGAATATTTCGAAACCGTTAGCTGTTCCAGTAAATATTGTTCTAATGTCTGATAATAGCCTACCCATCATAGGTCCTGCAAAGTGTTACGTATGTCATGGTCAGACGATAAACATGCAGAATATAAACACCAAATGTAGACGAAACTGTTAAAATGAAGAGAAACTGTGTCTAATATTAAGGACTTTATGTTCCATGGCTTAACATGCCTGCTGGTGAAACACGCCATGTAAAATACAGAGTTAACGCATTAGGCACTTACCTCTTGAGACTTCTACAGGTGATGTGGAAACCAATGCAAACCCACCTAGAACTTCATGTTGCAGGCAATTAAGTAGTTTTTAATTTCATTGCTAATGTAATGCTCTGTATGCGTCCTATAGAACTTTCAGGTAATTGATATCTGTTATGCCAATTTTATTATTTTCATACTTACATTGTACCACAAATCAGTATGCAATTTTTTTTGTGTACAAATAATTTCAACTGGCTGAACTTGTGTGATTGTACAGAAATCAGTATACGCTTACATCTAGTTTGCGCAGTTATCCCTAATTTACTAAGTAGTTGATTAAGATCCACACAAGAGGATTCATAGTAACATACAAACATGCAAAAAATACAAATTGTTATGACCCATGCAATACACCCTGAGTCGTCTAACATAAATATGATTTACGATGGCTGAGTTAGCTATGCCGCTGTGGGCACAGCGAGTGACGTCAGGGCGTCACCTAATACAAAAGCGAGGCCGACCGAGCCGAAGGGGATTCCTGTAAACGACGCCACCTGAAGACGACGGTCCTCCGAGCCGAGAGGGTCGACGACGACAGACGGGCGGCGTGGTGTTAGAGGGGCCAGAGTGGGCACCGCTTCCCTTTGGTTCCGAAATCGTGCTCCGAGCTTTACAAGTAATTCAGTGGTAAGTGAATACACCTCTTCTTAGGGATTTCCTTTAACTCATCCCAAAGATATTGTTGTATGGGTCGATAGTCATTGATACTGAAATAAATTATTAATTGTTTAAAGTAACCTAATTGCGGATAAATTGTATAAGAAATAAATAAATAGTTTATTGTCATCCAATTCCTGCATGCTCTTGATTGAGTTCCCCCCTCCCTTTATCATGAGTGTTAAGTTCCACTAAAGAGAACGAAAACATTACACTGTTTAAGGTAGCAACGTTAGACCTCTCTGACGTAGAGCACGAACTTTCAAATAGGTCCGCAGATACTGCTCATAATTTCAATAGTCTTATAAATAAGGTTAATAGATTAGTGGAAGAGAATCCCAATTTACTAAGTGAATTAAATAGCATCAGTACAAGATTGACTAGAGGTTTAGTAGCAAAAATAGTAGAGAAAGGTTTGCTTCAGGATCAGGAAGAAGTAAATTTCTGCGATGATATAGGTGAATTGTCAGCTTAGAAAATACCTCACAGTTACAAATAGTAAACCGTGAATTTGAAAATAGATCTTATGTAAATATAAATTTTATTTTAATGACAGACGCAAATGTCAGTATGGCAGTAAACGAACCTATTAGAGCAGTAGATCAACAAGCAGAAAAATTTCTGCATTTTCTGGTGGAGCAGGTGAAGACATTGAGGAATTTTTAGATAATTATACAGCAGCTTCAGAAATTAGCAATTGGAATGAAGTAGAGCGCTGTAGAAGTCTGCGGTTCCACCTTTAGACTCTACAAAACGCTGTTTTGAAAATTTAGTACAGGAAAGACAGGAAAATGCGGTAACATGGGCAGAAGTCAAGGATAGGCTGAGCTGAGAAAAACTTTCACACCTATGGATAGAATAGAGGAATTAAGAATATTGTTGTACACGATAATACACAAAAATTGTTACAAACAAAAGTACAACCCAATCACGAGCAAGTCAGAATTCTCAGAAAGAGTATGGAAATATCTGTTACTATCTATCGTTGATAAGATCATTGGCTTAGATAGTGATACACTGAAGCATCTTGAATGAAATCTAAACAGAGTAGAATTAGGTATAAGACGTTACAATCAGTGTGTTCAGGAAGGACAAGTTAACCACGAACACAGTAAATTAAAAAAAAAAGACTGAAAAAATAAAGGAGGAATTAGGTAAAATTGCCGTGGAAGAGCAGGCCCGATAATATGGCCGAATCGCAGAAATAGTAACAGAAATTACAACTTTCACTACAGGAGTAGAGAAGGTCAGAACCAGTACAGAGAGGGTAGATATCACGATGCAAATGAGAGGTCAAAAAGTTTTCACAGATTTAGCTCATAGCCTGTAGTAATAATTCAGAGTGAACAAAACCAAGTAGGCATAGTAATAAGTCTGAAAATTCTGAAGGACAGAGAGAAAGTAAACTAGAGAAGAATAAATGGAAAAGACCGGACAGTTTCAGTAGGGAAGGTAGCGAAAGAGAACGAAAACATTACAAAATGCTCTTATTTAAAATTCACGTTAAGGGCAAAATTAATGTCTACTAACTTAAGATTAATTTTAGATGTAGAACCCAAACGTTAATTTTAGTACAAGAATTGGCACTTTAATTAACTCTACACTACAAAATACAAATTTCAATTCTCAACTGTAAGTTGTGTTTCGAAAATAAGTGTATAATTATCATTAGGGCCTACATGTTCTCTTCACTGTTGCTGCGTGAGGCATTTAAATATACTTTCAGACTTGAACTAGAGGGAAATCATCAGCAAACTTCAACGGCTTATCCGTTGTAAATGTAATTCAAGAAGTACAGCACATTACTTACCAGTTCTCATTGACACGACATTCAATGTTCACTGTCTCGCTGCAGTGTATTGCAGGACAGAAGCGTGTTTATAAGTTTGACTGAATTGGAAGATGACTTTACTGAAAATGTATATCTCTGAAATATCTGAGGGTGAATGGGAAAAATGTTTGTTTTGCGGGAAAAGGGGGGGGGGTTGATTACAACGTGGCTTCCCAGTCCATCTTCCTGACATAAATATAGTATTGGCATGTGTCAGTTGCTATCTAACAAATTTAAAAATTGCATTTTTTGTGTCTTTAGCATTTACAATTACCACAATTTAGGAAACTTTTGGTTTTCAGAGATGTCTAAGAAATTAGGGTGGAACTTGATAGGAGAATAGTGGAAAGGCTGTAAAAGTGTTAACTGAAGAGGAATGCTGAGGTAAGTTAGGCAGCCTATTAATTAAGGCAGAGTATAGAGGAATACGGAATAATAGTATGGAGATTCTAGGGTGAGGAGCAGAACGGATCGTGGTAGACAGTCTATGCCCAAAGCTTAACAGGTCGGTGAGGTAGTGAAAATCAATTTCAGGGGCGTTGGTGAAGGTGGTTGGTAAGTTCAGGAGGGGTTTTGTAAGTGATTGAAGAAATGAATAAAACTTGTTACTACAGTTGCAAGTGAATTATTATTATTATTTGGATTCTACGTTATGACCAAGAGAAGCTGCAGATTTTTTCAGTTCTCTAGTTATTGCCAAGTATGTACACAACATCTAAGCTAAATAGGCTTATGTAGAAAGATGCAAATTAAGTTATGTGAAAATCCTCATGCAAAACGAAATATGCCAACATTATGCCGAAATGGAAAAAAACAAGTGCGTCTTAACTGAGCATCATAAAACTTGTATATGCCCTTCAGATTTTCAAATATTATTGCTGAGACTTGTTCTATTTTGTAGAATATAGGAAATTAAAGTTCTTCTGTAAGTTATTTTTAAAAGTAAATATTTTCTGAAGTATAAATATTTTGCTTGACCACATCCCATTATAGACTAATGATAATGTTCTGTTTTTTTTTTTTTTACTTTCTTCCTTTTTCATGTGGTGACTGTGAAGAATGCAGACATAGGTTTACATATACCACGGGCCCCAACTGACAAGAAGAATTTGCTGTACTGCTTTAAAATTTTTAGGCATATTTTATATTTTTGTTACTTATTCAACTTATTGTATATTGTAAGCATATCCAAAGGATGCAATACAAAACTAAAACTAAAGATTTTAGTTTTGCTGTATGTTTATTTGTGCCTTTCAATGTACCATTTTCCCCGTTCACAGTACAATTACATTTATTATTAGCAAAAAATACTGTTTTGTTAGTTTTAACGTCTGTTTAAGTAACCGTTATGGAATATACATTTATAAGCCATTTTTTATAATTGTTGTTGGCTGGCAGACTAAGTTATCACACTCGTTTGGCAAGAAATATGAAAGCAATAATACATATTCATTTGGCATGACTAAACATACGAGCTTCGTGTCAGCAACAACTAAGTTTCTGCCTATTAGAACTTTGCACACCAATTTAGTGATAATTTACATTCACCTAAATAAATAAATACAAAAATGTAAATAAGCCACTGTTCTTCGTGGTCCTAATATTTACAGCGGGTAAGTGTACATCCGCCTAGAACGTTTCTAAATATTTTAAATTTCCACAAATCGCACTCAACTGCAAAATAAATTTCTAGTAATATATATATATATATATATATATATATATATATATATATATATATATATATATATATATATATATATATATATATATATATATATATATATATATATATATATATATATATATATATATATATATATATATATATATATATATGAATGCTTCACTCGTATAGATACTTTGCTAATATGTTGTTGTGTTGCTCTATAATAGAGTATGAAGCAACGTGCACTACGAGAAATAATCCAATGCTATGGTTCACTACTAATTTTTCCTCTTGAATTGCTGCAACAAAGCCATGTATGTGTAAGATGTGTTTATTATCTGGAAAAAAAAAAGAAAGATATATTTGATAACGAAAACCCAAACCTTATTACACTAAAGGAGGTTGAGGATAAAGTGAGCACTTTTGTAGTTCTAGTTACTTTTTATCCTTTAAGATTATTTATAGTTTCCTGCCACTTTTTTCGTATAAACAAAACAACCTAGGTAACAACCATAGTTTACAGACTGTACCGTACCAAATGTTACCTCCGAGGTCACAATCAATTATATTTTGAAACGAGTTTTTTAGACTCGATGGTTTTCAAAAGTGCTCACTTCATTGCGAACCTAGCAATGAGATTATGTATAAAATTACGTATAATGTTTTCAGTCCATATTCAAAAATGAAAAATGTTTTACTTTTACATTTAAGTGTACATTAAAGTAACAGTACTAATACTAAACAATGTTGTAGTAAGTATACCAGTCCTTAGCACACATTCGCCAAACGTACTCCTGCTAACATTCCTGCCACCAATGACCTCCAAACTGCAGTTCGTACACAATCTTAAACATGTAAAAAAAAAAAAAAAAACATGTAACACAAATACAACATGTTAGGTGGTCGAAACATGTGGAATGTGTTGGCATTTATAAAGGTAAGTAGAGTTTTTAATTTACATTCTAATAAAATACGCACTGGTTGTTTCTATTTAGATGTATTTGTTGATATTTTAATGCGTAGAGTTAGGACCCTGCAGAGCTTGCGATAAGCAGCCTGTCTTCTAAACTTCACAGGGCTCACACAAGTTGAGTCAGTATATTATCTTGTTACATGAAGTGAAATGACCATTTTCCCTTTGTCAGGAAAATGGCATTTCATGAGACATAATTTTATGAATGTGGGCGCTTGAGTTCCGCGCCTGCCGCAAGGAGGGCACCAGCATGCTTGAGCGTTGTTTTCGGTGGCGGCCACCAGGTGTGGTCAGGGGAGGGAGCGCGCGCGGCTGTGGAAGGGAGTTGCTGGCGAGTCGCGGGAGAGACAGGCCGACGTGTGGTTGGCGAGTGACGTTAGCCCGAGAGGAGTCAAAAAGTTACATTGCGCGGCGCGGGTCAGAAGAAGGGGTTTTGTAGGGGAGCGCAGTAACT